>JAOEHI010003119.1:0-39051 GCA_025447815.1 Percopsis transmontana
TTATATCACAGGTTGCATTGATCATCCAACATTACCCTGGGGCAGCCACAACACCACAGTTTCAGCAAAAGTATTTCAGAGAAAGTAGGTTCAGAGAAAGTATTTTTATTTTCACAATCAAATAAGCAAATGCAAACATCCTCAGAATTTGTAATCACTTTGGCTAAAAACGTACGGTAGTAAGATACTTGTTTTATACCACGATGATCATCACCTACCACATTGTTTCTTTACCACACTAAAAGAGCATAATTTAAAGCAGTTCAAATATAAATGGCATTCATTGAATTAGTAACTTATTCTAGTAACAGTAACAGGGCTCAATCGTGTAGTCTGTCAACAAAACAACATCATTCCAGCTAGAAAATATGATTATAGCAGACTGAATTGAAGCAGAATAACAAATTACAATTCAATGTAGCTTTCAAATTCTGACCTTTCCACATTTAAATAAAACAAAGACCATAACGATCTCACATTACATGAGTACTGTAAATAGAGCAAAGTAAAGTTTTGTATTATTCCAAAAGACACATGGAACATCTTTAATATTGCACTTGCATGAAAGAAATGGAGTTCCACTGAAGTAATCTACCTGTTGTGACCACACACACACACACACACACACACACACTCATCCCGCAGTTCTACTTTCCAGTTTCACCACCTACCTACACAGAATGGGCTAGACAGCAGACCTGACTCGGAGCTGGCAGCTGGATGTGGCAGCAGCGCTGTGCTTAACTACAGGTCTGACTGCATTCCATGAACACACAAACACCTGCCCCTGTAGAGCGCACCACATCAAGTGCTGTCTTGTATCACAAGTTTGTACACAAGTTATGTACATACACACACACACACACATTTGATATACAGTATCTAAACCTAGACATTCCATCCCACGGATGAACACAAAACATTTATGTTGCCAAGGAAACGCTTGCTCCTCATTGGATCTGGACTGTAGTTCACCTATTTTTATCTTATATTACTCAAGATAAAATATTTTAAAAAAGGCACAGCAACCGTACAAATGGTAAATTACTACCATTTCCATTCCATCGCTACTTTATACAAACTGATTTATGCTCCGTTCAAAAAGGCATTCAGGTCTGGCTTTGGTACATACAACGTCCCGGGTAAGTCTCTTTACGGGCTGCCCGCGGACTCCTGGGACACTGGAGCAGCTGGAGTGTGTAGGCGAACGACTGACGTGGTCACACCCTCCAGGGAGAGGAGAGTGGTGGAGCTCTGGGTCGGCGGTGGGGATCCGCTGTTGAAGGAGCTCTGCATTGCCATGTTAAGACACAAGGTTCCGGGCAGCAGCTGCCTCTGGTACTGGTCCAAACGCATGATGACCTCCGTGACAGAGGAACTTCTCTCGTTTACCCAGGTGGGTAAGAGGCTGTTGGAGTAGAGGGTGTCGTAGTGCTGAAGCTCCAGTTGACAGGAAAGCCTATTAGAAAGTTAAGTTAGATTACCAACAGGCTGTTTTCACATATCTGCAGAGTACAGTGAATCTTATATTTTCTTAGGAATATCGTCTGTTTATCACACTGCCGCACAGAGAATCTGTAAGCTCAGCAAACAGTATAAAGATTTAATTATCATCTCACTCCAAAATTATTAAATAATGTCTCAAATTCTCTATGACAGACTGCCATGGTCTGATGCATAATTTAGGTACACCCTGGATTATGTTTTTGTGGTTGTGGAGCTGAATAAACCAATTACTTCAATTAAAGCCATGCTATTGCTATGACGGTCTATCTCGGACCTGGGGAAGGTTGGATTAATGTAAAAATTAAATGAATCAACCTACGTCACCGGTAAGAAGAAAATAAGGATAAATATTCAGATATCTGGACAATCCTTTTAAAAGTTTAGGCAATGTTTTTAGAATATTTGAATCTGTGTGTAAAAGGTGTGTTAGTAAGAAAACCTATGTATTAGAGATTTGATGACAATTCCATATCTGGCTACTAGGAACTAGCAATTCTACTCTGTGAGAGCCAAGTCCTGCCCCCTGGTGTGTACACTGCACATTACATGTACCTACCTAGCAGAGACATTCTGGGAGATTCTTTTTGAGACCCGACGTAGCAGTTTAAAGGTTTGCTCTTGAATCCAAATCATATCTTCCTTCACATCTGGCAGCCATTCCAAAAGTCTAGAAGTAGAACGACATGTTATCAGTTTACTGATCAGTTATACATTTCTTGTAAATCCACGTGCTGCCACTGACTTTTACCTGTACCTTCTTTGGTCGCTGTGTGGTACAACTATTTTTTCCCCACCCTGTCCATTAATTTCTATTTGTTTTGCAAATCGTGTCTCAAAAATAAACATACTTCTAACTAAAATATGAAGCAGGTTGAAATGGAACATGAAACAAAAAAGAATATACGATAGTTTCCCACTTGACTGGATCATGTATCACATTCAGAAATGAATATCAATTATTTAAAACTATTGTCCACACGGCGACTAAAGAACCTGCTGTTGAAAGTGACAGTACAGACACATAAAGCGGAATGTTCTACAACTCACACACCAGACAGCAGTCCCTACCTGACAGCGAGGGACAGCACTGATTCCAGGGGAAGTGTATAGGGAATCATGATCGCCGAAGCCATCCTGACAGGGAGCAGGTTGCCTAGCGACTTTGCCAAACTCCTCCTCTCTTTGCAAGCCTCTATTAGAGCTGTGGAAGGAGGTGAAAGAAATTAAAAAATTTTGACAACTGCACAATTGTACCGACTTGTAGTAACACTGCTGTTAAGTATTGTGGGTTACCTTTATGGAGTCTGGGTGGTAGGTGTTCAAAGACATGGTCCTCTACAGAGGAGCTGCAGTGAATTACCACTGTGCTGTCTGCTACGTGTGGTGGTTGAGCTTCAGCCTCATATTCAACACTTGAACTGTCACCATCATAATCCTCTTCTACATTATTGTCATTGTTGGCCGCCAGCGGTCTGTAAGGTCCGTTGAAGTTCAACAATCCTAAACACAAAAATAGGGAATTCATTTCTTGGTTCAAATACAAAGTTTTATATTGTACGGACTATTGTACTGCAATGCATGCAGTGTATCTATTGGATGACACAAACAGGAAGCCCAAATTGCTTATTAGTCTGGACCAACTATGTTTTTGCAAGACCCTCACCCAGAACTGTTGTGTCCCATCAGCTTAACCATCACCAGATGATAAAAAGGCTTAGGAGAAAGACTGCATTATCACGGATTCTTACCGTTTCGCTTTAAGAAGATGAGAGCATCTTTATATCCCTGTTTACACATAGTCTTCATGACCTGCACACAAAAGAAACAACCACATGATTCTGATACACAGTCAATAATGGCTTCATCACTGTGTGTTAGTAGTGAGGCTTGTAAGCAAGTCACCCACCATTGGGTCTGGGGGGAAAAGTGCCCTAGAGACCCTGTAGAGGTTAGTGAGAGTGAACTGGATGCTGGTGTTGGTGAAGCGCAGCTCGTGGATGTTGTTGGAAGTGTCTCTGGGACATATGTCGCTCTCTCCACAGAACGGTGACACGGTGATGGTATTCTTCAGCTCATACAGAGGCAGGTTGTCTGAGATCCCTCCATCTACATATCTCTGGATGACATAAGGACCAAAAGGACAAAGACGTTTAAGTAATTACTAAGCAGTTACATTTGAGTCAGTTTGACTTTGAGGCACATTATTAAAAACAACTATTTATTAAAAAAAAAAAAAACGTATCGGCTGATAGATGCCAGCATGTATGAGATCAGGCCAAAACAGTCACATTTAGTACTGGCAGATTTACTGAAAACACATTTGGGTCACAAGCCATACACACAAACACACTCCATCCACACCCACACCACAGAGGACACAGAGAGAGAAGTATAACATTGCTCAATGTTCTTGGAAATATTTGATGCCACACATGCCCAGTGAAAAAACACTTATTTGAGACCTTCCGCTAAAACTAAGTATGGTGTTGCCAAACATGTGCAGTTAACCACAAACACATTCCTGAGATAGGGAGGGTTCAAAACATTCAAGGAAAATACTGTTTAAGATTTAGGGGAGAGTAGGGATTTTTACTCGGGTTGTCCTCTGGGCAAGGAAAATGTAGACTTTTACTATTAAAACAAGGATCTTTTCTTTTATTAAAATAATAAAGATGCATCTATGATTAAAAAAACAAACTGAAAAAATGCATATAAAAAAAGGGAGTCACCCTGTGGCACAAGCTGACCTGGGTTAGAGGTAAATTGACCTTAGTCAAGGAGTACATTGTGCTAAGTGGGGGTAAATCGACCAATCGACTGTTCTAGTAAAAATCTCAACATAATTGGAAATAATTATTTTTTTCCATTTAACAGAATATTCTTCTTTCAAAGCACTCTTGTTTTATTTTCTTAAGGGTTACTCTTAACAACATAAAACCAAACAGATCATGCCAACCGATTCCAGTAGCGACCCGTGGGGATTTCAAAAGAGGAAGCCCAATCATTGTCAATGTGGTGTATATTAGGCTACGGTGATACATTTCACAATAATGGGGTGTCTTATTAGTTTGCAGTGGGATAATTATGTGTTTAATTTTGTCGGTAAAGTCATCACTCACTATAAAAAACAAAGAAAATGTGTTTCAAATGCCAAACTAAGAACGATGTAATCCAAGTAACAAATGCCTTGCAATGCAGGCTGGGTAGCGATTGGCTCATTTTTCCAAGAGTCCAAGTGGGCATGAACCTAGTTTGGCTTCACCTTAACAAGAAAGTGCAAGCCAATACTTTGTGTAAAAAGAGAAGCTTATGACAATGTCACATTGAAAAGCTTTCCACTCACCATAGTCACGATAAAAATATAAGGCACATAATCAAAATAGGTATAGAATGGCGTGAAATATTTCATTAAAGTTTATTTCACGTGTATTGTGAAATAAACTTTAATTGATATTGACAAGTCATTTAATTCTGAGGAAGCGTAGCTTCCCCTGGCTTCCACTAGTAGCCGCCCCTGACCGATTCATCCTTTGGCTTACCCCACTCTCCCAACAGTTAAAAAAATACAACAAAGACAATAATATAAAAAAAATACAGAGAGCAAGCAAAAGTCATTTCTATTCAATCCGAGGTTTTAATTTAAAAACCTTTTATTGGGTGTATTGATCAACAAACAGCAATATGAAATTGAATAGAATTACTAACCTCACCGTGTAGCGTAGGGGGAATGATGCCACAATATACTGGGATGTAAGCACTGCAGACACATGCCTGTGTGGGAGGCAGGTGCATTCCATATTAACATCAATGTTAACTATATAGTTTTATTTTAACTTCATGTTATGGGCGGTTAACAGACATGTGTTTATCAATGCGCATTAATTTCAATAGATTCTACAACACAAATCCAGCGAACTCATTCTCACCTGAACCAACTCCTCCTTGCTGTTGAAGTGGGACACCAACACATTCTCTCCATCTGCCACACGGGTGAGAGAGATTCCTAACCGTCCCGTGGCTCGCTGGTGGGCATCGGCGGGCAGGGTGCGATGCATCGCGTAGCGCAATATTTTCACCAAGTTAAATGAAGGATGCATCGGTCCCAAGAACCGTTTTCTGGCCTCTTTTGCAACATCGATGATGCTTGCACCAGTTTCGCCTGCGGATACAATAGTTCACCTGTGAGAAGAACTCAATTATAAAATCAGTGAATGAGCGGTCAACCCTAGCGTTACTGTACATACCGAGACATACACCACTGACCAAGGCAGTGGCAGTAATAGCCCCGGCAGAAGCGCCGTATATGTGCCGAGCGTTTTCCACAAGAAAGGGAGCTTGCTCCACTAAGCAACTCGCAACTCCTACGTGGTAAATGCCCAAGAAGCCACAACCTGCGAAAGAGATGTTCCACGGCGAGTCTAAACGAAACATACTGGTGACAGTTTCGGTACGAACGTTGTTGTCGGTTGTCGTGTCGCGGCTGCTGATTCTTTGGATTCCTCTTCACTTATCATTTGTTGTTGTTGAGTGTATTCCCATGCAGTGGATGTCGTCGGCTGCAACAGCTAACGTTAGTTGTTTTGGCTTCAGTTACACCCAGGCTATCATAACTTTTATGAGGGTAGCTCTGTTAGCAAAACCCAATTTATAGCACACCAACATACACGATGAGTCATAAATAGACGTGTTGTCAACATCTCTGCCAACACCATGCTTATCTCGGTATTGGTTCCAGATTCGTTAGAAACGCTGGCAGGATTCCAGAGACCGCAGCGTTGAGGGGAATGGCCAATCAGGATCGACATAGATGAAACACCCGTCAAATCAATGAGCGCTGACTCTGTGACCTCTTCCTCACCCTATCGACTGCAAAATGTTTTGATTTCTCAGGGGGTCCAGTTTGTTTGTTTTCATTTTTGTTGTCAGAGTTATGCGCAGCACATTCTTTGTTTCAGAATTATGCAAAGGATAAATTTATCACTTTTGTTATTATTTTCCATTAACATTAACGGTAGATACATAGGGAATCTGCCTAGGCAACAGTAAGTAAAAACGTCAATAACGGACATTGGCTTATCTATTAAGAACTTTGTTAAAAACAGATTTTGTTTATATTATTATAATCAATAAAGGATGTTTGCATGCTGACAAAGTAGTAGTTAATTATACAATAGTAAGAAATGATATAGAAAATCACTTTCCACAGTTAGATTGCACTTCTGTTAAATGAATGTCAATGCCAACAACATGCATGTTCCTGAATCTATTTAGGTCATAGGTGCATTCAGAGGATATCCTGTTCTGTAACAATTGATGTTTTGGCAGTCAGCTGTAACATTTTAAAGTAACATTACACTATACAAAATGATTGGATCAGGTTCTCAAGATAAGGGAAGATATTACTAAAAGCAATGAGGTTAAAAGTTACATTTAACATCCATGCGTAAATTAAGTATACTGCTCATGTGACAGTTGAAACTGTCACCAGAACTGTTCTTTGAAGTTAAAGGGGGACAAAGTATTTTGGCCCTTCTCCAGGCATGACACAATTCTGATACAAAATGACCAGGAAATTTTTGATATGTTAGTGAGTGAGGGATAATAAAATGGGGAATTTTCGGATACATCCTAATGCAACTGATGCCACTGACATTATTCTCCACCACTTACATTACAGTTATACATTATTACAGTTATTTTTGCATTTGTTTTATTGTTATACAAAAGGCACATTTACATGACCAATAGACTAAATATAGGCCTATGTGTCCATTTTGACATAGAATATATAAATAGCCATAAGCTATGGCAAGGTCAAGGGAACGATAAGATCAATAATTGATTATAGTGTGGTAAAAACCCTTTCCTTCAATATGAACTAACAAACAAAACAATTTACATTACTTAAATTACAGCATCTAAATAATAAACTTTTCAAAAGAAAACCTTTTATGTCTGTCAGTTTTTGTTTGTTGAAGATGTAGGCTAAAGGTGCCATACGTTATGTAAATACTGCCATCCTGTGGATGTCCGAGGAACAACAATCAGCGAATGCTGCAGAAAACCATGCACAAAACAGATCCCGCCTCAAATTGAAACTTTGGCGGGGTCGATACGGAAGCGAACGTTTTAACTCACATAACATACCGGATAGGAGGAGTTTTTATCTCAAAGCGAATCATCGGCGCAACCACGTCGTAGGTCTACTATTTTACCTACCGGTGCATCAATTAACAGATATCGAACAACCAATGGTGAGGTCAATATTTCTTTTGCTTCGGCATAAGGAAGTAAGATGAATAGCACATTTCAGTTTGGTGGAGTCTGGCTGTCTCCTTCATCAATACTTATGAGTAAAGTTCATGCGTATTTGTATTGTCATGGAAGTCTATATGTTTTTTAATTTTGTTGCCGTTATTGTAAATTGTAATAATAGGCTTAACTACTAAATGAAGAGTAGGAACGTTGTAACTAGCGATTATACAGACAAATGTAACAGTCAGTCATATAACAGCAGTGTATACTTGACTATTCCTTGGCATAGTAACTATATATGATGGTCATGTTTCACCAATATACAATATTTGGGACAATTCTGAGCTGACGTCTAGTACATCTTACATGGACAACAATGGAGACAGAAGTCCTGAAGAGGACGAATGTCAAGCTCGCAAATGGAGGATGAGGTTGTGGACATGACACTTGCTAGTCATCATTTAAGGACACCATCTCTGGACGAAGGGGCAAGCTTTTCAGTGAACATGACGGCCCTCGTGCTCTGTGAAGGATTGCCAAGCCAGGATCAGAAGGAATTAGAAAGGGATGCTGGACCTATGCTAGTTAAAAGAACAAGCTGTGATAGCGCTAAAATAACCGATTCAAGCGGTGTACTGTCAGAGGTTCAGGCAAAAGAACCGGACAAAATTTCCTCTGTGTCCCCATCACTTAGCCTGATGGAGACGTGGGCTCCTTCCGTGTCAAGCATCTCCTCCCCCTCTCCCACCCGAAACACTAGTGCAATTTGTTCTTCGTCCTCCTCCTCTTCCATGGTATTGTCCCTGACACCTCCCTTGCCCCGCACTGTAGAACTCTCCTCTCTGCTGGGTGATACTAGGCTGACTCTAGACGTGTACCGAGGTGGTGCGGCTGCACTTGCGACACTTTGGGAGTCCGTTCCGGGGAGGCTGAGGGACCTGCAGTACCTCAGATTGGGCTCTGAGGACAAGCCAGCCTTGGAAGAAGCACTGCAGGTGCTTCCCCATCTCACGCAGTTGCGTTCGCTGGCTATCCGAGGTAATGTGTTCACTGTTGATAACTAACTTCTACCTTGTTTGGCTATTTTATTTAACTCACCCAGATAAGGATGTACTTTAGTGAATTCTGTAATTGTACCTAAAGAGACGCTGTAATGTGTCTGTCTGTCTCTGTGTTTCCAGGGCATTGTTGTTATGATTTGCACGGTGCTCCCCTGCCTGGCCTCCTCGCCGCACTGCCCGGCTCCGTTTCCTCCCTCCTGGTGCACCTAGATCTCTCCTTTAACTGTATCTCCAGCCTGCCGCCCTGCCTGTTCAGCCTGCCTGTGCTGTCCTCGCTGCTCCTCTGCCACAATAGCCTCTCCTCGCTGCCCGCGGACCTCGGGAGACTGGCCTCCCTGAGCTACCTCTCCCTCCTGGGGAACCGGCTGAGCTCTCTGCCCGCCGGCCTGGGCCGCCTGAGGGCTCTGCGGACTCTGGATGTCTCGCACAACATCCTGGAGACCTTGCCGGAGGAGGTGGGCGCTCTGGGGGAGCTTGAGAAGCTGGAGCTGTCTCACAATATGCTGAGAGTGCTGCCAGAGAGCATGGGTAAGGGTGTCAGGGTGAGTGGAGGAAGGTCAGTTCACTACCCAGCGATATAAAGAGTAGATATATTTTAGTATGTGCACATAACATGAAAGTCCCAAATATGACCTGTGTACGTAACATTTTAAGCAAATTACTAAATAAAGGAATAAAACACCTGTACATTTAATTTTAATACATTTTCTTTAAGAGAAATATGAGCATGGACACTGAAATGCTAAAATCTTTCAAATGTAAGTTTGGTTCAGTGTATTGGAAAATGTACCTATATTTTGTGTGAATACTGTATCAGGACACCAGTCGTACCGTGGTCTGAGCGTATCTGTCCTTTTATATTCCCCAGGTTCACTTGTCTCTCTCAAGCAGCTTGGAATCCACAGCAATTACCTCCGCCTCATCCCACAGAGTTTAAAAAAACTATCTCTCCTGCAAATAGATGTGCGTAACAACCCCCTGGGGAGACCCCCAACACCTCCCTCTCTTCCTCCTATACCAGGTGAGCCAAACGACGGCCTTAAAGTTGCACGTGACGCTTATCAGTGTTGTTGGTACACATTTACGAGCGCTGTTGCCATTTATATGTCCTGCTGTGTCACTGTGTCCCTTTTAGATCAAGAGGAAGCAGTGGTCCCAGAGTTGCACCTCAGCTACACTCAACACAGGTGGCGTTGCGCTCGCTTTACATGATCTCCCATTCAGTCATTCAGAGTTTAGATCACGTTAATGTATTCCCTGCTTTCTTTAATCCTCAGTTTCCACGTGTCATCTGCTGGGTGTCATGTGTTTCTTCCTGGGGGAGCTGAGCTGCTGTTCCCCCCCAAGTGCCTGGCAACAACCACGAGACTCAAGTGGGTGGAGAGGAGTCCCAACAAGAAACTGGTTCGCTTGGAGGAGCATGACATCCTCCTGAGCCACCCGCTGGAACTACGTCCACACGGGATTACTTTCTTAAAGGTCAGGGGAGTAACGTGTCATTGAATCCGCCTTGTCTGTCGGCCGTGGCTGGATTAATCACCTAGTTAAGAGGGTATCCCAAGGGGCACCCATGCACTATTCCAGAACAGCCGGGGGTTGTGCAACAATATTGCTAGACAACTGCATGCCAGACACTCAAAATAGTTTTGATACAGTACTCTATGTTCCAAAATACAGTGAGCGCAATGAAGGCCGCACTTCTGAGGTGTTAGCGGTCCGTTTGTGAGCCAACTTTTATTCAATAAATTTTTAAATCCTCCTTTTGTAAAGTTGACACTGAGCAAAAGAATTGCAGTACTATGTTATGTAGATGTCGCTTTGAGGTTTTACCATTCTTTAATTTACATTTCTTAAAAAAAACAAAAAAAACACCATTGACAGAAATGATACATTTCTGTATGTATTTCTATTAATAAATTACATCTAGCGTGGTTTATTCTGTTGTTCTGTTCTTTTCCACACTCTTATTTGTGAACTTGTTCTCCCAGCCGGTGGAGGTGTGTGTGCCGTATCATCGGAGGAAAAGAAGGGAGGTGGTCGTAAGGAGGTTTGATGGGTCGTCATGGAGCACACTGCCTACTGCTCTGAGGACAGGAAGTAAGAGCAACAGCAGCCACCCTGGAGGACGTCCAGTCAGGGTAACACACAAAGCCTTCCACTGTATTGAGACCTATTTCTAAGCGAGCAGGAGCTCACAAAATTAATGTATTCTGTGTTCTTAGATAGGAATGTATAAGGGGCAGTAGTAACCTGGATGGGTTGTGGGAATCTGGGAATCTGAGCAGGGAACGTGAATGAATGAATAAGCTTTTTCTTTCTGTCATTATCTTTGTTGTTGTTTTGTTTTTGAGTGAGGCAGATCCACCCAGACCATGTCTTTCTAGAATCTAGTACATACACATTTGTGCTGTTCAGTTGCCAGGTGTTTAAGTGCACACATATTCAGTCATTGAAGAAAGGTTTAAAATGTAGGGGTTATGCTAGTGCTGAATTGAGAAAGCATGATCGTACAGTATCTTAACATAGTGAATGTTCTGTATCATGGTTTCTGTGTCTGTAGCTTGCCTGCTGCTCAGTGGACCAGTTCTCTTGGTTTGTGGCAGTGTGTCGTCCTGTAACAGACAGTTGCTCTGTTACACCAGAAGGGGCGCTGTTAATGTCCAGCTTTGACCCTGGAATTAAACTTCACTTCCCTCCAGATTCTACTGTGCAACCCCGCACCGTTAGCTTACAGGTGAGAACAACTATGATAGAGACACCCAAGTCTACGTACTGGTTCTGTCTGTCTGTATGGACGCCTCAAAAGCTCTTTTCTCTAGGTGCTGCAAGTGTCCATATCAGAAGTACAGGCGCTATGCGGTGACCCCCAGGCCAGCGTTAGTCCCCTACTCTGCCTCAGCCAGAATCCCAGCATGCATTTCCTGCAGCCAATCAAAGTGCAGATCCCTTTGCCGTCTGGAGTCACAGGTACAGTGTTTGTCATATACGTTTACCCAGATGTTTGTGAGTTAGGGGGTAAACAAATATACTTGATCTGAATTAACATTATTATTAGTTGTGAATTATCAGGGATAGGATATCTATAGCATATCCTCCCGCTATAATCTATGACTTATTTTATATTAAAAAATACAGGCGAATACAGGATCTGTTTATAGTTATATTATTTGTACATTTACTGATAGCCGGAAGCTCACATTGGTAACCGCCTACTAGTCACAATGGAGCAGACAATCAAGCTAACTCATTTTAAATACATGTAAATAAGTTAAATCATTTTCACATGTGCAATATACTGTAAGTAAGTATTTACTGTAGCTGCCTGTTCCGGTCTTAATCAATCAATGTTATGGTGCAGAAACGTTAGCATATTCAGATTTACAGTGCCTTGACCTCTCAGCCTTGACCTCTCAGCCTTGACCTCTTAGGGGGAAAGAAACTTTCTTGCGGGGGCAGAAACGGATTTGCTGCCTGGTTGCCCCTCCTGGTGTGCCAAGTGCCACAGCTTCACCCACACATGCCTTTATTGTGTCCTCAAGATTCTCCACAAAGTTCCCCTTAGACTGGGGATCCACAAAACGGGAGAAATGAAGCACCCTTTTCGTTTCTTCTGTGTATCTCAAGTGTCTGAGCAGGTCTTGCCTTATCATCAGCTTCATCTCCTCCTTGATCTCACCGTCAAGAATCTCAACGTCGTTGTGCTCCAGGATGGGCTTCATGGAGGACAGCTGCTGCTTCAGGAATCTAGAGATGATTTCCAATGTTGATCCCCACCTAGTGGCCACATCAGTAATTAGCGCGTGCTCGGGCATGTTTAAGTCTCCCCGTTTATTCTTCAGTTTCCATTTCCGTCTATGAGAAAACCCCTGGATCAAGTGTCTGCATGCTCCAATAGCAGTATTGTGACCAAAACAAGAGAATCAAATACAAGGGAAACTTGTAAAGGCCTTCTTCATAATTGTGCCATTGTTAGTTTGTTGTTGGTTTGTACACCGTCTCAAGGTAATGTGACTTCATTTGGCAATCGGACGACACAAAGTGAATGGTTAGGCTCTTCAGAATCCACCTCGGTACCTCGGGGACTGACCTCTCTACCTCACAACACTCCCGCTAACGGAAGTTCTCTATGACGATCCTTTATCTTCTGTCTCTATCCCTTTTTTATTTAAAAAACAAAAAACAAAAACATTCTCTTTCCTGCTCTCTGTTAGATCAGCTCTTAGAAAATGAAGCACTTTGCTGGTATTTAGGCGGTTAGCAGTTATTTTGAGAATTGAATGATATGTTAATAGGTAATGTATGTTGTAAATTGTATAACTAAGATAGCTAGAATGTTGCTTACGATAACTGTTGTATGACTCATTCAGCTATTGATAAATGTACTAATTGTAAATCTCTTTGGATAAAAGCGTCTAAATGTTGTAAATGTAAAATGTTAGGCTTATTTAGGGTCCTCCTCCTCCACTACTGCTGCTCCACAGATGTTGCTTTTGTGGCAGCAAACCATTCACCCCCCTCCAGATTTCTCCACACCGCCTCTAACCTCTTTGTACATTTTCATGATTTAGTTTGTGGAAAAGTGAGTTGGGCATGGACCTTGGTATTGCGGCGCTGCCTTTTCCATCAGATAAAGAAAACCAGGTGCTTTCCACAATCTGTAATGGACTCATGTCCTTGCAAATAAAATATGCCATTGCATGACTCAGCTCTTTGGCTCAGATGAGGGAGCATATTTAAAGGCTTCTTTAACAGAGGGTTAAACTGCAGTTTTAGAAGGGTCAGATGTGGTTTTAGGCTAAAAGTAAATTACAAAACGATCATACCGTAATTAGAATTATCCATGTAAAAACAGTATTGATTTAGAATGATTTTAAAATATATATAATTTATCTATAAATTCTGAGTCAGCCTGTCAATCAACTCGAATAAAAACGAGGATTGCTTCGCTGTGACTGACTCCAGGGTGAGTTTAACACTAACAGTTTGGGACATTCCTAAACATAGGGAGGAGTTTGCTTAGTTTGTACCTTGACTTGGGCATACAGGGATGGATGGTGATCTCGGAAATGCTGAAACCTGTTGGACGTGTTGTACCCTCTAACAACCACTTTTCATCATGGGCATGTGCAAATATCAAACCAATTTTACATACGTCATGTTTAGCAGATTGGATGTGCCTCGTCTTTAACAACCCCCTGGAATTTTTTTTTAGATATCCAAAATGCTCCGACACTGATTTAAGGCGTTGTTTGGTAAATATAAATCTTTGATATATAGTTTACACAGTTCTGAAAACCCAAAGTCACATGCCCGACATAAAGAATGTCAACTAGCGACTCGCAATATTGAAATATGAAAGGCAGGAAGTGTTTGATATCTTGAGTTACTCTTCGTAAATGGTTACATTTACTGTATAATCGTGTTTAACTGTGAAATGGATAAAATGATCTCAACACGTATTTTCCTCTTCCTGTACGTTTATGACAGGTTTTGCGCTGCAAAGGCGCATTGCTGCCTCTCTCCGATATACAAAATCTCAAGCTCTTGTATAGAAAGCGTATATCTTCTCTTATACGCTTCTCTCTTTGGGGTTTTGCTCACCACATAAAATAGTTCTACCAAACATATGTATAGCTGTCCCCTTTTCTATTAAAATTTTGTACAATTAAAACATCATTGGCACGTGTCACAGTTTCAGGGACCTGAAGAACCAATATATATTTATTTATTTATTTATTAGCGCAGATGAGTGCCATAGTAACATCCACAGAGGCTTCATAAATCACTACCTTCAACCCACTGTTTACATAGGCCTACCCTTCCACCCTCCTTCCCATCCCAATTCTTAGAAGGCTAGTGTCTTTGCCTTGCTTTAAACTCTTCCCTCAAACCTTCGTCACCCACTTTCATAATTTTGTTCATTGCTCTACATTCCACACTATCATTCCGTTCTCGTGACAATGCTTGTTTTGTTCTTTTCCTGCTTTCCTGCTATCCCCACTCCTCGCTCCCCTGGGAGAGCATGAACTTAGTGTGAACCAAAACCTTACTAAACTGTGTGTGTGACAAGACAAACCAAGAAACATCTCTAACTAGGCCACAATATATTTAAAAAAATATATAGCAACCCCTCTCTTGCAATCCCTGCCAATGAAGGAAATGAGAATCTGTGCTCTCTGAAGTTGTGGCACTTTGAGCTCCAAGCCCAGATCAGTGTGTGACTTCTGCTATACTCCCACTTTTATATGAGAGTAGAAAGTGTTACTGCGCCATCTATTGGACTTCAGAAGAGATTCATGATGATGATTATTAAGTACAAAAACTACATGTAAAACAAATTAAAAGTTGATACTTAATAAAATATCACCACCTCGAATTAAAGTAATTTGCACGTATGGTGAATCCTGCAGGCCACACAATGGACATGTCATTTCTACATCTGCTGCATGGAGACCCTAATGCCCAAACCTGGACTGACATTACATCACAAGTGTCCCTCTACGTCACACACCTGTACGCCATTTTCTACATCACACATTTCTCCTGGTGAGTTCTTCCTCATAATATGCCACGCTTCTTCTGTAGGATTTGTGACGTTCTTATTACTACCACCTTGCGTGACATTGTGCCTGTTCTGTGCTTAACTCTAGGTACTGGCTGTGGTACACTACGCAGCGCTGTGTCAGTGGGGTTGTCCGCAAGGTCTATCAAAGGATAAAAACGTTCAGAGTCCAGTTCCTCGTCCTCCAAAGGAAAACGGATCCGACACAGGTTCTCCTGCAGTGTTTACCGACCAACAAGGTATGGAGCATCCCCCCACCACCCTGCCCGTTGCCAGTACAGTACATCTACTGTAGCAGTGGTTCTCCATTGTTTTATTTTCTGCAATCAAATCCACACATTACAAGTAATACAAGGAGCAGATAGGGGTTAAGCATCTTGCTCAAGGATGCCTACAAGTAAGCCAACTGCTTTAAGCCACGATCTTCCAGCTGGGAGTCGAACACCCAGACCACTAGACTATCCTGGCCCGTTAGACTTGCTGTAGGTGTACAGTAATGTGACCTATTGTCTTCCTAGGTGGAGGGCAGAGTGCAGTCTCTGTCAGAGCAGTACGATGGACCCCAGCCCTCAGACCTGTGTGACCTGCTGGAAGGGGAGCAGTTCTTTGCTGGCTTTGAGAGGGGGTTGGACGTCAATGCAGGTCTGAAGTCCTTCTGAAGACTTGTCTAATAATTTCCCCCTGTGCATAGTATACTGGTTCTTCAGCATCTGTTGTGTGCTGCCAATGGAGAAACAAGTCGTGTGATGGCTCAATCCTGTTTTCTCTAGATAGGCCCGACTGCATTGCAGGAAGACTGTCGTTTGTTTTCTACTCCCGCCTGAAGAATCTGAAGGAAGTGTATATCTGTCCTGCTCAGGGCCAGGAGAGACCAGTCAGGGGACAAGTAAGAGAGAGGTTCCTTATCTCTTATTATTGTTTTGCTAACATTAGCTGGGTAAGACTGAGTGTGCTGTGGTTCTGTAAACCAGCTGACAAGCGGTTTTGAATTGAGATTCCAGACTCATGTGTAAAGCAGAGAAAATCGTAGAGGGAGCTTTTGCAATCGGCATGGTTTTATATCATAGCCGACATTTTGAAATCATCTCATGACACCATAATCTCATCTCCATAACTGTTAACTGTTAACAATGTATAATACAGTACTCGATAAACAGTAGACTATAGATATTCATATTTACATTCAATGGGCCTCATTAAACAAGTCAGCAAAAAAAAATTTTTGAATCTGTCATAAATGCTCTGTTTGTAACATTTTACACATGGAACATATTTTGAATTAACCAACTTCAGACTTATTTTTAACAGTTTGAACATCAATACATCAATTGTATCCCATAATACAATCTGTAAATGTTGGACGCTACACATTGAGACTATGTTACCTTGTATTACAGGTGTCTTTCTATAAAGGAGAAGTTCCCAGTGACCTTCCAGAAGAAGTGGCTCGAAAGCGGAAAGGACGCGATGACCAGTGGCTCACAACCTTACCACTGAGACTTCCTGTTAGTCAAAATGGATTCTGAATTTAATGTCAGAGATGTTTGTTTTGTTTATGAACATATCATGTTCATAAACAAAAGATGCTGGCATAAACATGAGATGCTGGCAAACGGTTTAGAGAAAAACATTTTTTTTTTAATAAACCAGAATCCGGGCAGATATTATATGTCATTAAACTGCCATGGTAAGAAAGCTGGGTTGTAGAATTTGCTTATGTTTGGGGTGCACATATCTAACTATGATCTTGTGAACTAGATGGCCGTGCTTTGACCCACCCAACGGCCTTAAATAGCGTTACATGATGCTGTAAACAAATGTATTAATTGTAAGTTGCTTTGGATAAAAGCGTCTGCTAAATGCTGAAAATGTAAATAATATGACGTCAGACATCACAACATTATTTATTATTTATTATTTATTATTCAAGGCATTATATTATATATTATTAGCCTCTTCTTTAGAGAGGCTGTAGAAAAAAAATCGTGGAAGTGTAATCAAATCAAAAATAATGCTACCCCACAGTCATCCTGTTCTTGCACAAGTGCACGTTTCTCCAAAACACCCAAAACGTTGCCCTTAATACCACCTTCCCTTTCGTTTCTTCTTAGGATCTGAACTCGGACAAGAATTATGTCAGGGAAGAGCTGCAGCTCCCTCCGCTGAACCTGGGCGACCCAGAGAGTGGATACCTGACAGAGGCCAACCTGCTGTCTATTTCTCTGCAGATAGGACAAGACTGGCGCAACATCGGCATCAATCTTGGCTTAAGCTACCAGGAGTTGGACCGCATCCAGTACAAATATAGGTGGGCTTACTGAATTAGGTCATAATGCACACTAGAATTTCTAAATCTCTCAGTATGCATTCACATGCCTAAATAATCTTTCCTTATCTGTGATTTTATTTAGTTATATTCTCACTTAACTGACTGTACATCCAATCTGAAATATCTTTAGCTACAATATATGCAGGCTGAGATAAAACTAACATTTTGAGGAGAAACAATACAATTAATTCCAAATCTTGTGATATCTATCTAAAGAAATTCCCCTGGCTGAATTAAAACAATTCTGCAAAGAAGAGTGGGCCAAAATTCCTGAAAGACTCATTGCCAGTTATCGCAAAAGCTTAATGGCAGTTGTTGCTGCCAAGGGTGGCACAACCAGTTATTAGGTTTAGGGGGCAATTACTTTTTCACATTGGGCCTTTTTTAAGAAATGAAATCATCATTTAAAAACTGCATTATGTCGGGTTATCTTGGTCTAATATTCAAATTTGTTTGATCTGAATCATTTATGTGTGACAAATATGCAAAAAAATTAAGAAATCAGGCGGCAAATACTTTTTCACAGCACTGTATACAATAGAGAGCGACAACTAGCGATGCAGTCAGCATGGAGTGTGCATGTGTCTTTACGGTACATAGCCAAAGCCTCAACAAGGACAAGACAGAGAGAGAGAGACGGAGAGACTGTGCAACAGCGCTTGAAGAGAACTGGAGGAGAAATGTGATTGTTTTAATCTCTCTTCTGTCAGCCATCACTAGGCCATCTGGGAACTGCAGGAGATTATACACACACACACACCCACACACACACACACACACACACACACACACACACACACACACACACACACACAGTGATGCTCAGCTACCCTCCCCCTCCTACTCGGAAAACACTGATGCTCACCAGGGACCCTGGGGGCGGAGGGAAGAGAACCTGAGTTCTGTGATATTATAAATGTCGAGTAGGCACGATTTTCATGTCAAATGTTGAGACACACACAAACACACACACAGATACATGCAGATGCCAGCTATGCTTAAAGGGAGATGCTTAGTAAGAGCCCTCGCTACAAAACCAGTGGCATTCATCTCCTCTTTGGGTCTGTGTACAACTGGTACACGAGTCACTCTAGCCTCGCTGGGCTTTCATCAGCAGGTGTAAATGGGAGAGCTGGGGGAGGTGGCGCAGACATGTCTGAACATCTTTGTGTGTGTGTGTGTGTGTGTGCTCCTTCCTCTCCAGGGACAACCTGGGCGCCTTGGTGCTGGACATGCTGTTCCAGTGGGCCCGAGGGCAGGAGAAGGGTGCCGGGTCCGGGGCGGTTCCCAGGCTGGTGGCGGCCATGCTGGAGAGCGGCAGGACGGACCTGGCGGAGGAGATTGAGGACACTGTGAGCCTGGGAAGGAGGAAGTACCTGGAGTCTCTGCGGAGAGTGGGTCTGGAGGCGGAAGACCCCCCCCTGGCCCTCCGCGCCGAGCCGCAACAGTAGGCGAGCCCACGCCGGGCCCAGATGGCTGCATAATGCATCCTGGTGTGACTTTTATTTCAGTCACATTCATGGTAGCTAGCTACAAACTCACTGTACCTCTGGACAGATTATTGATCCAAGACAATAATGAGAGATGACCTTCATCTTTGACTGCCTTTGACGCTTCCAAGGTTTTGTTTGTTTGTCCTGTATCATCAGAGAGATAAATGGTCGACGTGTACACTGGTTCCTGTGGGACTGATGGAAAGGTCTGGATGAGGCCAACGTTACAGATCAATGACTGATTACTTGTGTGCCTTCATTCTCCTAGCAACCCTTTAACCTTCAGCCCCATTTCGTACCCTAATGCACCATGGCTGCATTACCTGGACTGGAATCTTTTTAGAGACATTTTATTATGTAATTTATGTAAACTGTAACGCAATGATTAGGCAATGTGTATATTTTAGAAAGTGTATTTGTGGTTGTTTACTTAGGACTGCTCTTGTTTTTTAGGGGCGTGAACCTTTTGATCGATTCCAGCATCCGTTAATTTATCAGCCTTTTTTTGTGTGTCTACACTTTTCTATTTTTGGTGCTCAAGGTTATGAGAGAAATCGTCACGATGACGCTTAACCCATCCCCCCCCCATACGTTATACTCACTGTAAACGTGTTGTCTGCAATTTCATTATACAGCCACTAGAGGGAGGATATCCTCTTCTCTTTCTCCATCACTACGCCGCTCAACCCGCCCTCCCGTACTGCTCAACCCCTCAACCTCCCCTTCAGGGACTCGAACGCTAGTAACACCGGTACTTTAGTACTAGTCAGTCTGTCACTCGAAATTATATACTCTGAAATCTTCATTTCAACCCAGCAAGACTTCTTTACGGACACAAGAACGCGACACTATACGGTAAGTGCATAACGGATATGGAATAGCTGTATCCCATAATGTCATGGCTTGTATTAAATATAACGGGTCCGATCCTGCAAAAGGTACCAGTACCGTTTAGAAGTATCTACCTGGGCGAACTATGTGCCAAATCATACAATATATGTGGATCATAAAACGCATTAAACAATTGTATTTTCGTCCTGATCGTCGCAGCTTCGATGTCAGCAAATCATTTTCCGTTAAGGAAAGGAAAGGAATGACTTCATTCACTGTAACGATAGCTTAGCATTTCCATCATATGGTGTGGTAACGTCTGCTGCAATGCATTTATTATAGTGCGTGAACAATAATGTAGTTGTAGCCTATACAACACATTTGAAGAGAGTGGCTTTTTGCCACATGCGACTAATCATATTTTGCCAGTTGTAACAATGGCTACACAGGTGTAAACGGTCATGTCGGGAAGAAATGTGTTAGTTTGTATGTGTGATACATCCTTGGCAATTGTATAGCGGTTTTATAGCGAACTATTCTCTGTCCGAGCAAACAGTGGGCGTAACTATACTGTTCAACCCTCACGTTTGTGGGCTGTACATTCGTCAGTATGTTGTAACATAGGGCCTGAAGGCCCTTTAATCGCTTGATAGGTAACATTTCAGGTGATCAGGCAGACGCGCACACAGGTTTGTCTGTCAGTCACCATATGTTTATATTTTAAAGTCAGTAACATCCTGCTTTTCAATAGAAATATGCATGCCAGGCTTGAAATACTGATTTTGAATTTAGAAAACCTTTAACTCAACCAATATTACAGCGTAGAATGTAACGTTGGGCTACATTTTAGACGTATGCAAGCATCAACCATGTCGCTAACTATTGAAATATTAAGCTACATTATGCATTATCTGGGTCACAGTGAAAATTCAAATTAGATTTAAATTTACTGTTTTAATTCTCTAATTATTTTGAGATAAAATATAGATAAATAAATGAAAGTCAGTAGCCTAGTAAATTTCACATTATATTTTAAAGCACTTATATATTACAGCTCAAGACGCTTCCCATACACGTAAGCTTTCGGTTTGTTGTGAAAGCACACGCGCTAATATAAATAAGTGTAAGTGCATGTGCATGTGCACAGTGAATAAAAAATGACGTCTTGCAGTACTAGCTATATAGGCTTTATCTGCTGCTAGTTGCAAGATTGTAGACCCGAGATTTAAGGCCAGACCATAATTAGCACAGTTTTTACCATATGTTTGCAGCTGGATTTTTTTTAGCATACCACATTCCCCAGAGTTAGACTGCAGAATGCTGAAAAGGAGACTGTTGGGGAAGTTGAAACTTGGTCAACATGTGGTAACAGGGTTGAGAGATATTAGGCCTATTAGTAGCCTAGTTCAGTAAAATCTGACTGAAAATCACTCAAGTATAGGTCTACACAGAGGGGTCTAGGCTACATTAGACAATAACTGTAAGTCCGTTGTAAACAGGAAATTGAAAGGGAGCTTCCCTAAGTAGGTATTAGGTTTATAATATTGATTCTGGAGGAAAGAGAAAATAGAAATCACATTTGCGAGCCACCATACAATTTTATCCCTTCTTTCTCTGTTGATATAGAAATTTCTATAAATGTTCTAGGCTAGAAACCATGACAACACCATCATGGTCACTTATTAGAGCAGGAGTGTCAAGGCAGCTGCCAAAAATCACAGTATCATGGCTGTTTCACATAATACATGGCGGTCACAAAAATGGTGTAACTTCCTAATAATTATATTGTAATAATCATACAGTACAGGGAGCAAAGTTCTGAACCTAGCAATAGTCAACATAGTGTGTTCCGTATCCGTTTCAAAATCCACATAAAAACAAACTAAGCCCAAGCAATTTGTGAATTATAACATACTTGGTCAAGTCAATTTCATAGTTTAGGTCTATAATAGCATTAGTGCTACAAAAGTTGCTACAAACAGCATTTTCTCAGCCTATGAGGAAATCCCATGCGACTCATTTCTTCAATTCATCAACTATTAACACTCACGTGAGTTAAACTGCTGCCTAGCACAATAATATAGTCACAAGCTAAAGTCACAAGAACTACGCTGCAAGTGTAGCTTAGTAAAATGGTAAATACAAAGTTTGTATTTACTTTGTTTAGGAAAAATTTATTCCAATTTGTACAATGCTGTCTTTTTCAGTCTCCTCTATAATTGAGACATAAGATCAACTGTAATGAAGAATTAGTCACAGCTGACATGAGCTTCTCTCCATTATAAGAAATGGATTGCTAGGAATGCTAATGAGCTTTAAAAATGTATGTGCGGCGTGTTTTTTAAGAAGTATGCTACATCATTTGATTTTGATACCTCTCAGAATGAATGCACATACTGTATATTTCTGCATCTACTGTAGTATCCTAATGCTTAGAACAATGTATCATTTTACCTGATTTCGTTTTGAACATTTCTGAGACACGCCAGCACATTACTAGTTTAATTGACAAGTAACAATTTAGTTGTTGAATACTTTCCAAAACCTTTTAAAGATATCATTAATAATATCATATATTCTGAATATGACCTTTTTCCTCTCCTCCTCCAACAATGCAGTTTGGTGCAACATAAGGTGTGGAGGTGGGGAATTCATACACACCTTCTGGCCCCTTCAAAGTGCAGACACAAAGTAGATCATTGTGTAGAATATCAATAGGCATTTGACCTTGAGTTGATCAGGAAACTCCTGGTGAAAAGGGTGGGCCTAATAGCGATGTGTACTATACATTCATGCAGGTAGGCCTACTTGGTGGAGCAGTTTTTATTTATCTCTGTTGTTTTGTAGGTGTAATGATGAACAAAGTACAACTGTTTTTTCAGAAGAATGAGTCGTGCAATTGGTTTGAGAGTGTGGGGTGTGTTTTGCGTTCAAGGTTCTGCAGTGGAGGCAAGTTGTTCATTCACCATCCCCGTTGTTTACCCATCAGTGCTTATCTGCATTAGAGGTACAAACTGAGAATAAAATCAGTGTGTGAGACGTTTAAAATCACTTGTGGTATTCAACATTGAGAAAGAACTGGTCCTATGCATGAGGTCTGGTAATCTTACTGCATACTTCGCCTGGTCTTTATAAACATCAATCCAAGTTTTCAAAATGAGGTATTATCTGTAAAGTACAGCTGAAAAAAACATGTTGACACATCGTACTGTACTAAAACGCCAGCCAGCCGCAGTAAATTTTGAGCAATGTGGCAGGAGCTAGCTTTTTGAAATGCATGTGCTACATACTGTAGCCATGTAGCCTAGTCATGCTCAAGAACCAGGCTAATAGCAATAGGGCACCTGAGTGGAAATTTGTTTTGTGACAAATTCAAAAACAAGAAATCTAGTAAATGGCATTTACACTAATGCATATCATTAACAACAAGCTATGATACTGTCTATCCACTGGCCATATAAACAGATATAGACTGTATGGTGTAACCCATATGGGTTAGCGTGTTCTGCATGGGTGAGTCACGGAGAGCTGCAGTGCCCGTCAACCTATTTTCCCCTTTACCAGTATACTGTATATTCCATTAGTTTAGTGCATACAGTTTTTTTAGCTTAGTTATAAGGGTTGCCTGCTGCATCATCTATACAGTAACAGGTCTAGTGTCGGAATAACACTAACGGTTGTAAAGTGTCAAGATGTTTTTTGTTCTTCTCATCCATGGAAGCTAGCTGACATGACGTGTGGAGAGTAAGTGCCCGATTCTTTCGGCAATGTTATTTCATCCTTTGCTGCTGGGATCACAGATCCTGGCTCAACGACGGGAGGTAAGGAGGTGTCGAAACCCCAAAGATAGGCGAGGAGAAAGGCAGAATTAAGATGTAAGATGTAGTTACATATTTGTGTGTTCTATGTTATGTTATCAATCAAATGTTCATGTACCCCCTAAGCAGTGGGTTTGGCCCAAAGGGGTGCTTAGGTGTCTGTGTTTGTTGCAGAGAGTTCAGCAGAGATCTGAAACAAAAGTGGTGTTTGAGAGAGTCGTGACTTAGGGAGGCGGGAGGAGGGGGAGGAAGGCTGTGATTGGTGGATGGAGGGGGTGGAGAAAACAGAGGGGGAAATGAGAAACATCTTTGCACATCCAGGGCATTATGTGTCTAGTATAGAGGACATCACTTACACAATATGGACTGCATTTGTTTCATGTGTTTGCTGAGTGTTTTCATCATGGCGAATGACATAAAATATTAATTTATACCACAAGGTTTCAACCGTTCAAGGGCATGCAGAAAGCGCAGATGTTTCAGCGGTGGCAGATTTGCTAAATAGAATAGTAATCTGTGCACTGCGATAGTTTTAAAAGCTCTATTTTGGGATAACCTGGCAGCAGTGTAGCCAAATAATGCATGCACATTGGTTCCCCACTGCAGAGAGTCTGCTCCACTGCATCACTGTCACTATTTCAGACCTGGCCTACCTTTTAGCCAGCGGGGAAACACAAGCTAGTGAGCGGCAGACAATGCTAGTCAGGCAGGGACAGCAGTGTTTGTCTTCCAAGTGACATACTGTGGCACAGTGTTGAAGGGCCAGTCCTGGTGGTGTAATGTGGCTTATATTTTGATTTCAGGCTGTAAATAGAGCAATAAAGCCAGAATTGAATGTGTTTGTTGAAACACTTGTGCTCTTGTGTTTGTTCAGTGGATATTTACACTAACTGCTAACCCTTTTTAGAGAATTTCTAGTGAATTGTCTCGTTTTCTTACAGACTGTCTCGTTTTCTTACATGCTGAGGTGGCAGGAATAGCAGCACCGTGAACGCACCATCACACTGCACGATAGCACTGACCTCAGAGAGTAACACAACAGGTACGGACGACAAAAGCCACGGGCGAAAAACGGAGCGACAAGCCGACAGACAGACCTTAACCGTACCTTTAACCATCTGCCGAGGCCAAAGATAAATGGCTGACAAGCAGATAAGGTAAGGAACTTGGACCACTCTCACTCTGAATTCTGATTTACAGTGATGTCTGTTGGTGTTCTCATCTATTACTTCTGTCTAGTTTGCCTGCTAAATTGATCAATGGGGGGATAGCTGGCCTGATTGGAGTCACCTGTGTGTTTCCCATTGACCTGGCCAAGACCCGTTTGCAAAACCAGCAAAATGGATCTCGCCTTTACACCAGCATGTAAGTCCACTGTGCACTGTTACTTTGCTGCTGGGCTTTAGCCGTAACATAATCCCTTGTATCACCTGATTCGTAGTCATTTTTCCCTGTGTGTAGTAACAATCCCTGTGTGTAGAAACAATCCCTGTTTGCGCACTTGCATTACATTGCATGAAATTATGCTTTTTTTGTGTTTGTTTTTGCATTGCAGGTCTGATTGCCTTATTAAGACCATCCGTTCTGAGGGATATTTTGGAATGTACAGGGGTAGGTTTTCATGTCAGTGTGATTCGTTCAGACATGACACCGTCAAGCGTGAACTGTCAAGTACATACTAAATGTAAATACAAGACGTCAAGGGAGCTTGCTTACGGTACATGTCTGCTTTCTTCTTCTTCCCTCTGCACTAAGGCTACAGCCATACCAACAGGGCCCTGTGTATGATGGCTACATTCATCTTTCTAATAAAACTTTCTAGAGTAATGCATTATCGTGTTTTTGTCTCTATTCTTTCCCTATTGCTTATTTTCCCTCCTAGGAGCTGCGGTGAACCTGACACTAGTCACGCCGGAAAAAGCCATCAAACTGGCTGCGAACGACTTCTTCCGGCATCACCTCTCCAAGGACGGGTGAGCCACCGCCCGACCGAACCGTTGGCAGGCTTGACTGACACATGAACGCCCACCTGCCCTCATTCACACCAGTGATTAACTGGCATGTTTACCAACACGTAACCTAACAGATTAGCTGTCCGCGTTCCCACTAAGGCGCTAGTGACTTCTGTGCGATGCTGACATCTCCTCGCAGGCATTATCCACACCTCTTTGCTATGCTTTTGTTTCGTGGGGGAAACAAATATAGAGCATTATCTGTGTGCATTATTGCAGGACATCCTGTTGTTACAGTAACTCTATCTGAAATCCATGATCCCCAGTACAATTAGAGAACAACGGTATTACAAGTCAGATATTAATTAGTCAACATCTGGTGTTGCTGGAGTAGGCAATATGACCCCCTCCCCCGCCCCCACATCCACTGTCTGCATGGATGAACCTGATGGTTTACTGGCACATCTCTATGGTGAGGACCGAGCAGGCTGATGAATGATTGACTGGTTTGGTCCAGCCGCCTGGCCTGTGAATTATTAATCTGTCCCCATTCTTGACGTGTGTTGAAATGGGAGACAAAGATTAGCATCACCACGTGCAGGTGATGACATTTCGCTTTAGCAGCTAGCAGAAAGGACGTTCCGTCGCTGTCGTATTGTCTCATAGACATTTTGACCTATAACCTATAAAAGAATCTGTTTATGGATAGGACACCAGAGTTACAAGCTATGAACAACGTTCTTTAGTGAAACAAATGTAGTCACACACGCAAAATACCGGCCAGGATAATAATAATATATTCGAATTTGGTCATTTAGACACTTTTATCCAAAAGCAACTTACAATGAGTACTATTACCAGGAGCATATAGGGGTTAGGCATCTTGCTACAGGATGCTTACAGGTAGGCTAACTCCAGGGATTGAACCCATGACCTTCTGGCTGGGAGTCGAACAGCCACCCACACTAGCCTATGCTGAAATGCACAGCAATCAATCTGTCAACCACCACTTTGTGAACCACTGCTAAGATGCACATGCTGACCCTGTCTTTCTCATTTCCTCAGAAAACTCACCCTTTTAAAAGAAATGCTGGCTGGGTGTGGGGCAGGCACATGCCAGGTGAGTGAAAGTGTTTCTCTTTTATTAGGACCGTATGTGTGCAATCTGAACAGGCATTCCTATTCTAACCGGTGCACGGCCCGCCTCATCTATGGAAATACCCTTGCAGTTTGTCTTCTGCTAATGGGCTGCCCTGTTCGGTGTGGACTCACAGCTAGACTTGAGTGATCAGTTAAGACAGGAGAGAGCTTGTGCATGTGGAGTGGGTGAGTCAGAGAGATGCCTGTTGTCAATGAGGGGCAAAGGCTGCTGGCCTTGAGAACGTGATTATATTAAGAGCAACAGGCCTTGGATTTAGAGTGATACAAAGAACATGGCCGATTTAACACTTAATCCAGTTAACTAGTTACTACTGCACGGATTACAGATGAATAAGAGAGTTGACACTTATCTAATGGCAGTAGATTTATGCTGGTCACATTGTCTGCTTCACACACTCGGGTATCCCTAGCTGTATTAACTAATGTCCTGCTCAGGAAATCCAAAACATTTTAATAGCAATGACATGCTTATGGTCAAAGTATTGTCTTGAACTGTAAGACAAAACATTTTTTTAAACAACCTACATCTGTATTGATATTATCACAGGTTGTCATCACAACTCCTATGGAGATGTTGAAAATTCAGCTCCAAGATGCTGGACGAATTGGTAAGAGCAAACAAAGGCACATTTCACATGCAGTTGTACAGGGATATAGAGAATTTGTTATAAAAGAAATAGTGGTCTCTTGTGGTCAAATCAGAAATGACAACAGCTCTCTCCCTAGTCTCAATTCTAATTCTTATTTATCGACTGAAAATGTCCTCATCTAGTAAACATGTCAAACTGTGTGCCATTGATGCCTGAAAGTGTGTAGGTTGTCATCCTAGCCAACCACCAAACTGATTTCAACATAGCTGATTTCAACATATCTGAGGTAACAGTAATTGAGCTCAAATGGTGTCAGGATTACTTGTGTGGAGTTCTTCACAGTAAATGTCTTAAGAATAAATTAAGACTAAATTAAGAATTAGGCTACTTAAATAGGCACTGCACACCATATAATATTAGTACGTATTAATAGTGCAGAGCGCAGAATCCTTGCGTACTAATATGCCAATATGCTTGCCGGAGACCAATTGTTTGCATGCTAGTAATACATGTACACCACAATAATACACCACCACAATGCTCTATACTCAAATTGTACACTATTAATATGGAGAATTCGGACGCGTTCTTTTCTGCTCCTCAGCGGCTCAGAGGAAGCTGATGCCAGAGACGGTGCCGACGGGCACCGTTGAAGCCAAGTCCCCCACAGCCATCCAGATCACCCGGGAATTACTGAAGGAGAAGGGCATCGCTGGCCTTTATAAAGGCCTGGGTGCCACACTGCTCAGGTAGTTCATATTGTGAGCCCCATGTTCACCGCAGTACCGCCAAGTCAAGCCTCATGGCCAATCTCCATGTGTCTTGTTCCCATCGCAGGGATGTTCCATTCTCCATCATCTACTTCCCCCTTTTCGCCAACCTGAATCAACTGGGCAAGAGGGGCGTGGAAGGACCCGCCCCCTTTTATGTGTCGTTCCTATCGGGCTGCTTGGCCGGGAGCACGGCAGCTGTGGCTGTAAACCCCGTTGACGGTGAGCAATCGCACAGTGTTTGTGTGTGTGTGTGTGTGTGTAAGTTTAAGACCGGGGGAGGGAGCTGCGACAGGCACGCTCATGTGTTGACCTGTCTGTTACAGTGATAAAGACGAGGCTGCAGTCCCTTAACCGAGGTAGTACGGAAGACACCTACAGTGGGGTGACAGACTGTATCAGGTAACCCTATTACGTTTATACTGATAAGGCATGTTGCTGTACTGTGCTAGAATTACTCAGGAATTCTATCTGATGCATCACAACTGCAGTCTGTGTTTATCTGTTAATAAAACAAGCTCTTGTTTGCCCCTTAGAAAAATAATGCACAACGAGGGCCCGTCAGCCTTCCTGAAAGGAGCCTACTGTCGCGCCCTGGTTATAGCGCCCCTGTTTGGCATCGCCCAGGTGATCTACTTCCTTGGTGTAGGTGAATTCCTCCTGAGCTTACTGCCCAAAAAGGACAACTAAGAAACCCTCCTTTCTGCCTTTCCATCCGCATCATTTTATTATATATTATATTTGGGTGGGATCGACCAGTTAGTGTATTTCATGCTGTTATGTGGAATGTTAAGGTTTTAGCACAGTTTAGGAAGATGTCTTTTTTGCCAAGCTGCCTATGGTGGCGCAAAACATTCTAGTAGGCAAACACAGCTGTTACTGGAATTAAAGACACAAATATCAGTTCAGTTACATGTGTTAAATTATATTCATTTATAATTTCCATGTTTGATGGACTTTTAGACATGATTGTTGAATTGCAAGATGTGACTTACATCTTACGAGACAAGACTGCCCTAGGCTGCTGCAATTGCACAAGC
Organism: Percopsis transmontana; assembly: GCA_025447815.1. Lineage (NCBI taxonomy): Eukaryota > Metazoa > Chordata > Actinopteri > Percopsiformes > Percopsidae > Percopsis > Percopsis transmontana. The sequence continues at coordinate 29,369 of JAOEHI010003119.1, forward strand.
AATTAAGTACCTAGTTGTTTTTTTTTCTAAATGGAATTATCCTCTATGATGACAGGATATTAATCGATTGTAAATTTATAGGAAGAAATTTACACATATATACATATCTAACTTATGGAAATATATGAGCTGCATAGTTAACAGTAGCACAGATACAATACTGAAGAATTATGCTATTTTTAAGAATTCGCCCCAGACCTTATGTCATAATTAGTTAGCTTATGAAGAATTAGAGTAAAATATATTAAACTACTAAGACCCAAAGGTTGGTGTGGTGCCGAAACACCTCGTTTGATCTTTAGAAGACATTTTCCTGCCTGTACATGGTTGTAATGAACCCAGCCATCCAGCCTGTGCTGACATTGGTTGCCTTTATTGGTTTATATAGTATCTAATGTGTGGTGATCAGCCATGTTGCTTCCCTTAGGGCAAGCTGTATTGTACATATTTGTACACTCTTCTTGCTGCAGTATTCTCAGCTGTCTACTCTGCACAAGACACACTGCTGCACCAGAATAATTGTACACAAAGTAGACCCATCACATATTTCAGCTACAAACACGAAATGGGCTGAAAATATCCCAGTTAAATGATATTTGGGAGTCAAATTAGCTTACATGACCTCCTGAGGTGATAATTGTACGGTTACCCAATGTGGAACCAGAAAAAAAAAAAACACAGCCAAATTGCTTTATACCCCCTAGATTCAGGCCTGATTATTGTTTACAGATCTGTTGTTTTTTGTCTTTAATTTCAACACAAAGCTCAAATGAATACGTGTCTCTATCTGAAAAATACAATCAATCTGATTTTATTGTTCCGATTCTATGATTTAACCAAACACTTCTGCATTTTTGCTTCAAATAGTAATAATAATGTAGATTGGGCATGCGTCCCATCGCTGCAGACGCTTCTGCCATCAGTTTATCTTGCTGAGGTGACGCTGAGGACGATGATGATCACATTCCTTCCTTGCTCCCCCAGTTTGAGCAACTCTTTACTTCTCAGTCGCGCTGAAGATATGCAATGCAACTTCTTCAAAGTGATCATTTGTGAGAGTAAGACCTATTTATCAATAGTCATTCCTATTGGCAGTATAGCACTACTTACTGTACTTTCTCTGTGTTGTTTTTTCTGTGTCAAAGTGTCCACCTTACTATATTGTATGTATGCAGAGTCTATGAACATTGTTTTACATCTTTATTTTTTGTCTTGTTTTGTGAGTGATCGTTTATTTGCACAGCTACCTCTCCAGCCCCCTCGCAATCAATATTGTGATTTTTATGTTATCGCAATCTGAATGAAAAAACTTGTTATTTTAATGCGACGAGGATATCATTTAAATGTATGCAGATGAATGGCGATGTTTAGTGTATGCAAAGGAACTGTTTCATAGCTTTTGTTCGGTTGTTGGATGGGGCCACAGTCCCAGGTGGTGCTAATGCCCTGTCTCCCCCTGCTTTATCAAATATGACCAAATGTTTCACCAGTTCTTGATATGCCAACATTCACACTACTCAGTTAACAACACAGAATATTCCCTTTGTTGGACCTGTTGAAAAAAGACCGGAAATGAAATGTCAATATTATGACACGTATTGGCTGAACTGAGTGCTAATGAATCTCAGTTATTTAGGACTTTACTCAAAGCCATAGGTCTGATTATTCAGGGTCCAGGGAGATAGAAAATAACTGTTGGACACCACCAGACACCTCCAGCCATAGTGGGCAACTGAGCCTCAGACAAATGTCAAGACCTGCCTACTCATGTGATCCCATGCTTTATGATTTGCTGTTGTTTCGATATTGTCTTGTTTTACACAACATTCCAGTTGCTAATTGATCTCGTGTATGCTTTTACCTATTACTATGTTGTTGACATTAATATGATTTTTATTTCTGTTCTTTTTTTCCTCTTTCGGTTTAGTGTTGAAACTATTGTATAAGTCATGAAGCTTTAATCAGCTGTGAATTGTCACCAACCTTGTGCATATGGTTACGTGTATGTGTGTGTATGTGTGTTTCTGATGGTGTAGTGCTGTAGTTAAGGTGTAGTTCTTAGTGTGACACTGCAGTATTTCTCTTAAGTTTGTCAGTCAGTCACACTCTTTGGCCAACTCTGCCCATCACACACAGCGGGGTTGCTGGTTAATTAAAGCAGAAGAGGTCCAAAACACCAAATATATGACATAGAAGTGTATATAATAAAGAAAGCACAACTGATTATTAGGCACAAGAGATAAATCACTACATATTGTCTTGCGGAGAAAGGTTTCACAAACATGGCTAAAGTTAAGGCTGACTCTGAAATTTATTTTAGTAGAGATCTAGCTGAAATAAATTGATTAATCTTATATTTTTAGCTGTGTTTGTGAAATTGACTCAATAGAACAGGTCACTTTATGTGTCCACTACCCATCTGCACTAATTCACTACATGTATTTGCCTATATGAGAATGTAACTTAAATATTATAAAATATATTATTATTAATGTGAAAATTAACTTTATTAGATTTAAGTAACAGATTTGTCTCTGACACAGCAACAGCCACTGAAAAATGTTACCAGCGTACTGATATGCAATAACTAGACCCCACATTGAGATACACAGTGAAAAGAAGAGAAAAAAGAGAACACACACACCTCATGTTTGAGCAACTCTTCCTGGGGACATCGGACGTCATTGTGAATCTGACATCTCTGCAGGGCCCCTGTTCTCTTCCTCCAAAAGGAGCTGTGCATTATTACACTTTATAACTAGGGCCACACACCCTAACTGCAGGGCATTGCTCTTAATAACAGAGGCTGTGGTGAATTCTATTATGTGTGGTGAATAACACAACTGTCCTAGTCATTGTTTACAGTGCACAGAGAGAAAAAAGATGCGAAAATGTTTTATTCCCTGTCACAATTTGCTGTTCAATAAAATAACTGTACTGAACACGGGCTGTAGCATTATTTCGTAGGCTACTCAATGCTTTACTTTCAGGTTCCATGGTCTGCCACAAAGCCAGACGCTCTAATACTTGCCTGCTAGTAGTGCCATGGAAACTGCAGAGACTGGCAGGAGACGTACTGTAATTCCAAAAGTAGGAGCACGGCATTGTGGCTCCCCGTGGTTCCGCACAAGGACGACTGAGGCATGCGTGCGGCGAAGATAGTGTGCGATACCGTTAAATACCACCGCGTGTCGCTGTGGCGTTATGCAGAGGAGTCGTGTCCTTGCGGTCATGGGAGTGGGAGGGTGCTCAATGATATTGGATGACAGGTGCATTACAGTAAAGAGCATCGTTTGTGTGGCGATGGATCCAAATCTCTTTATTAGATCTACACATTATCACTCTTTTTTACTATATCAGGCAGGAATTTTACAGCTTACATGTAGGTAATATTGTGATCCTTTTGCCTTCGCGTGGACAATAGGGTCATTACAGAAGGCCTAGGTAGGCTATGCTAGGAACTTGCATGGAAGTAAAGAGATGTGTTATTCTTGCTGTAATCAAGAAGCCATACATCATTCCTGGATGTTTCAGTAGTTAATAGTAGTAGGCTTATTATATAATATAGCTATTGCTATGACAAAATGTTCATTATTTATCCTGCGAGCTAATGTGTGTGCTGTTTATTCTTTAATACGTTTTTGATCGTTTTTTTAGCACCAGCCTAAATAAGTAATAACTTGTATTGCTACTAATACAACCTTTGACACATGCACACACTGCTGTCTGTATTTTATGCAATTGTTGGCTCTAAACAGGTCTCATTTCAAGAGTTGGATTTCATATTGGATTTTTACTCCACTGTTTATACACCAGACATTACTGTATACACCCCAAAGGGTCCGTTTACCGCCATGACAATACTTTGAAACGCAGAAATGAGCACTAGCTGGTGTTCTTGTGCGCCTTTCAAATCCTCCTCGTGTGTCACTTCTTAAGCTCTCACTGGGAACTATTATTAGACTTGGAGGGAGGACGGAGGAGAGGTAGCCTGAGTAAGTGGAGCTGAAGGAGTAGAGATGATGGAGGGAATGGGAAGCGAGAGGTGGAGACCATCGACGGAAGGAGCTGAGCGACCGGGGGTGGGGTGGGGTGGGAGGGGTGTATATAGGTCACTAAATCAATGGGAATCAGGTTTTTAAAGGAACGAGGAGGGGGATATTTATAGATCGCAGTGGAGACAGATGCATCTGTGACAGGCACAATAACACCGGGAATGCACGAGTACCGCCCTGGCAACCAACCTGGCCACATTAGTCTGCAGTGGAATCACACAGCACACAACCAAGGATTTCACAAAGATGAGCAAATAGCGTGAAAGCCCATTTAATACAAAACCTAATCTTATGAAAAGTACTGCAAAATGTCTTGAGGAAATGACCTTTCGAGCTGCGTTGACAAAATGCGGGAAAATGATTCTTACCTAAGCCGTCTCACCTGTGACAACACAAATGGTCATGCTTTTTGTTTTATTAAATATTAGGCTTCTTATACTCACGCACAGGCTACAGAGAAAATAACCAGATTGACTACATGGAAAGTTCACATTTCAGGTCAAATGTTTGAACTTTTTACTGTATGTTTCATCAAATACCAAAGTAAAGCCGAATTTGTAGCGTGGGTTTAACTATAAGAATAAAGAGAACTGACAATATTCAAGGCCTCATTCAATGCCTGATGATAAATAGAGGATTCGGACTCAACAAGAAGACAGAAATGAATCGTGAAAACAGCATTAAACTGTCTCCTGACTGGCGTTTCCTATGAGTAAGTCAAGGTCATAGCTAAATGGCTCCATCTGCACTTACAATTCTGCATATATTTGATGTAACACAAACTGAATAATAACTAGGAGGTCCAAATTGAATTCCTGCATCGAAGTTAGGAGCGTTCTCATAATGGTCACGCCAGCTGGCACCGAAAATAGTAGTATGCGCTCTTAAGTTGTAAATGTAGCCTAGCTCCCAGGACCGCACTGGTATACACAAGCCAAAGATTAAAAGCATCCGCTTACTTGAATACATCTAGGCACATTTGCATTTAGAGCGGGATGCAGCACATGTGGGTGGGTTGGAGGTGAGAGGGACACCTGCTCCTCCCCCCCCCACATCTCTGATATCTCCATTAAATGTATCTAAATAAAGAGGGGCCAGTTGAAAACATCCAATGTATTCCTACACTTGTCTAAACAGTCTCTAAGTCACTTTTGTTCTCCTACTAGCCACTGCACTTTGTCCTCTGGCCATCAGCTGTGCGACTTGGGGAAAGAAAAAGAACAAGAGAGGGAGGGTTGGGGGTAGAGAAGGAGAGTGGAGAGGAGAGAGAGAACGGGGAAGCAAGGGAGAGAGAGAGAGAGCCTGGGTTGGTATACCTACCCGCTAGGAGGAGAGGATCGGTTGTTGAAGCACGCGCGCGCACTCTCGCGGAGCAACAAGACAATAAACAGCTACTACTACTGAGGACAGCCACGGAGTTCACAACACGCAGGAGGGGTAATAAAAGAGAATTGAGACAACGCCATCATATTGCCTCGGAGTGAATAGCCATGTATTTGAACAGGGAAGAGGACAATAGCAAAGGTAAGAGGCTGTCAAGAATTGCCACTCTTTGCGAAGAGCATCCTGACAGTTGCAAGGTGTTCCTTTTTTGGACCCATTGTTTCTGTGTATGGATATCGGCTGACATCTGTAAGTCATTTACAATGATGCAATTCCTGGTAACGTATTTGAAAGCGCGGTCCATAACGGCAATGAAAGTGTAGGTTGTTATGTAATATCAGTGTAATTAATGATCTTATATAGGAGTCATATTCTGCGTTTTTACTATTGCCCCGTCTGCGCTCGTTTATGCATGTCACATAGAGACACTTTTTGTAGGTTTTTATGGTTTACAGTGCATTGGTTTGTTGTCATATATAACACAAGGTCAAAGCCTGAGGAGGCTAGTCTATGTTGCTCCCCAGGTTCCGACACTAAACAAAATATGTCGAATGGCAATCAGTAATGAGGAGAGATAGCAGGCTACGTGAAGCGGAACGCCACAGTGAGCGCAGTACAGGGGACGAAAGAGGCATATTTGAGTAGCCTAATCTTTCCCACGTGTTATCGAGGCGTAATTTTTCTCGTGTGTGTGTTTTTGTGTCGAGGAACCTACCGAGTCCCTTATTGTTTTCATAAAGGCGTGGATTCGCGGTGGGGTCAATTACCACTTAAATCTCCAGTTAGAGGAGAACAACACCTGCTGCTACCGAGGACGAAAAATGAGCAGGAGGGAGGGGAGTGGGAGGGGCCATTTTTGTCCGCTTCCCTTTGATTTGAGATAATGTGACCTCACACACAATACAAGATAGTAGCCCGCTGTAGTAGATTTGTGCAAACATTTGCTGGTATGACTGTTAAAACCCATAGGCCTACCCCAAATAGCGTTAGGCCATAGCAACATCTGACAATGTCATGAAACAATATCCTGACATTTGAAGTAGCCCTTCAGACTAGCATAGGCTAGAGAGATTGAATTGCTGGATCCCACCGACCAAACAGTTTACACCTGTAGCTTTTACAGTTCACGTTGATTGGCAGCTCTTTAATTGATTTAGGTGTGCTCATTTCGCTGCGATGTTCTCTGGCCTGTATGGTCGCAGTGCGTCTCAAGGTGGATTGAAAGAAAGGTGTACGTGGGGGCATATCGATTATGGTCCCGGACGATTAAACTACAAACAATGCTGATCATGTGTGAGCGCTGCAATCCATCTTCAGCCAATCAAATCGGCTAATGTAGCTTAGCCTACTGTACAAAAGGGCCTGTAAATAAGTTTGGCTTTTGCTTTCTTTCACTGTCGGCATTGTGCGTTAAATAAAAATTTATGAATTGGAAGGAATTGTATTTTTCTCCTCTGAAATCCAATGCCGACAGACTAGGCCTACTTTATGATGGGAGGAGCAGCAGACAGTTGTGTTTTTATCACTATAATCGCTTGGTTGATTCCATTATTGGTTCATACAACCCATCCAGGAGATTACGTCTGTTGTAGTCTTACCTCGCCCAGTTTCAAATAAAGAACAAGGTGTTTGTTCTTTATTTTTATACTTTTAATGACTTAAATAAATATAATGTTCTGTTCTTATTATTAATAATCACTAAAAACCTTCAATTATTTTTCACTAATTAACTATGTAGCGTAACGTAACATTTGTGAGCCGGCCAAAATAACTTTGATGTATGGTTGAATAAACACACAAACAATCAAACACGCACTGTCCCTGTTTGAATGCCTTGTAGGCCCTCAAACAATGCTGTCAACTTAGGACATCAGCATAATATGCTTCTGGGTTTGACAGTTGAGGCAGTTGTAGGCACACAGCGCTGCTTTGCAAACAGCAGGGGGCTAGTAAATAAAGAGCTCTGCAGCTCCGTATATTGACGGCTGTCTTGATGAACTGACGGTGGAAGATTTGTCGGACAGGAGCCGATGCCTCTATCGATTGGTTGCAACAGGGGTGAAGGGGACAGGTTGAGGGGCATGATAGGATAGTCAGGGAAGAGACCCGCATTTGACCTGATGTGTTGTTCATGGTATCACCTTCATCTGTGCGGGTGGGAAGTCTTTGTGTCTAGTCATGCCATATCAAGAGGCGGTCCGAGGTGGGCACTTCAGGCCTAATTGAGGACATTTCCTTTCTTGTGTCTTTCACAGCGCAATCGCTTTCACTTCAGCGAAGCACGGCACAGTGCAGCTCACATGTGACATCACTTTAACATAATGAAGAAATCATTATGGCGCTTGAGTGAATGATTTTCAGCACAGCACCATGCTGTGGCCACACTTTGTTCCTCTACGTATTTAGCATTTCAATAGAGACAGAATGTTTGGAAGACATTGGCACATATTTATATGGTATGGTAGCCAACACCAATGCCACTTGAGGATGATATGTGCTAAGAAGGTCAAGTTCGATATTGACTACGTTTTATGTTAGCCTTGGACTTTAGGCGTGGATCCAACCCTCTAGACCAGCCCACAAATCTAGATGACAAAACCTTGGCATAAGCCACTAGTGTTGGGAGGCAGAGGATAATATATTCCCAAAATGCAATATATGGGCTTAGTCTCACAAGGTACACACTCATAGGCTTCACACAAGGAACAGGGTCAACAGTTGAACACTGGCCCAAATCGTTTAGACAATTTAGTCTTTAGTACTTTACTTTTGGGGCAAAGCTCTAATGATTTTTGCTATGCCAGAAATGCTTCAAAGGTTTCTGCTAGAGGAAATGAAATGTAAAACAGATGGACTTTTTGGAGACGATTTAACGTGGTGTGAAGTGCAGCGTCGGGCCGAAGATAGTGCATTCTTAACCTCATTGTTATTGTTGGCCTGTAGAAATTGGCGATGTCCCTCTACTTCATGGCTGTTTTACTAATGTCAGGAGGGAAATTATTTTGAGGGGGATTGGTATGGCGGTCCTTTAATATCCATGCCTGTTTGAGCAAGATGAATTGAATAAAAATCTGGATGGGGCTTAAGGTGGTAATACTTTTAACAGAAGCTTGGCATAGTCTATTCCCCAGTCCTAAAGTTGTATTTTCAATTTGCTAATGATATTTCATGATATAGTCTACTCAGTGTTATGGCATTGCACTTATTCAGCCAGAGCCCTGATACCTTTATTGGATTGAGATATAGAGGGAGATATATATATATATGGGAGATATAGCCTATATAGTTCAGAGAAAGTTCTGAATGACCTTCAACTTCTGAACAGAGAGTTTATAGTAGGACAATTCCTAACAGATTATCTTAATTGTAGAGCATGTTGAAACAGCCACGTGGTTGACATTTAACAGATGACCTCTTCACTCGAGTGTCACGTTTAGCTTTTTAAATGGATAATCAAACGGTTAACTGGTTCAATGTACAGTATTATACAGATTGATGTTGTAGCATAAGCCGCGTGGGAAAATCTCTTGCATCAGCGCAGATAGAGGATGCAATGCTGTACTGCGATGGGGGCAATTAGATGCTTTTGTGAGACCTGCAATGAAACCAGGATCTTGACATGTTTTATTCCTTCTGGTGGAAAGGGGAAACCATAACAGCCTAGTCACACATGGATTCATCATCAACTAATTTTTATGCGCAGAAGAGCAATCTTGCCCCTGTTTGTATCCCCCTCCCCGCCGAAGAGAATGTGATTCCAAATCGGACTTGAGTTACTTTTCGCTTATCAGCTTGTAGCTTCCGTCAGCAGCTAGCCTAGCCTTGAGGGCACATTCAGCGAATCAGCATTTATGTACCAACGCGTCTAGCTGAAGATATTTCTATCCCGTGTGCAATTTTGACCCATTATGCAGCTAATGATTATGGATTTTCCTACAGTACATCTACATACATCACAAGAGCGTGTGCCCTCGCCAGTTCACCGACGGCCCCGCTGATACAACGCCATGGGGCCGGGTTATTTTTATGACAGGCCGCCACTGTGTGGTGATGAGTGGCTGGCGGAGGCAGAGGGGGAGGTTTTCCTGCTCTCCTCCCTCCCCTCTGCCGTCTTCCCAGCCTCCCCCCATCCCGTGTCTCGGGGACAAAGTGTGCCACAGGGGTGTGTGTGTGTGTGTGTGTGTGTGTGTGGGGGGGGGGGGGGGGGGGGGGGGGGGGGGGTATGGGGGGGGCTGTGGGGTGGGG
>JAOEHI010003120.1:0-11019 GCA_025447815.1 Percopsis transmontana
TGCTACTCTCTCAATCTCTCTCTCTCTCTCTCTCTTTCTCTCCTTGTCCTCTAGGTGGAATACACTCGCTAGCAGTGGCCCGTTGCTTACGTGGAGCTTATACTGCGCTTTCCTCTCAGGGTTTCTTAACGCGTGGCTTGGGAGCCGTGGAGGGGTCGCGTTGTGCTTTTTCAGAGATGTATGCCCATGCCGTAGACCAAAAAAGGATGAGAACCACAGACTTAGCTTTACTCGACATGGAAAGAAATGTTAACTGCTGACAGGAATTTTCTGCTTGAAATTAACATAAGATGTTGGATCTTCCAACTGAAAGACACTATATGGGATTTCAGGACATCTAAGTTACAGTATATGACACTCACATACTGCAGTAAGGTCCTGAACACTAGCTGGTTACTAAGAAATGAGTTATTACAGTAGCAAAAAGAAGTATATCCATTCTGCTAATGAGCTGCTGCTTCGTCTGCAGCTGGCGTATGATTAGTTCAGGAGTGGCAGAAGTGTTTATAAATAACACAGTGGTAAAAACGGTACACAAGACGTCATGAACTGAGGACTGCCATCAAAGTTGTAGTGTTTTATTTAGCATTCCGCCAACCGCCTCTCATCAGCACAAGTTAATAGAGGCCATATCGGGCGGAACCAGGCTGCAGTTCTGCCCCGTGGCAGTCAGCAGTTAGATCTGTTTGAGCCTCTCACAACTATAGGATGTGTATGTATGAGTGTGTGCCTGTGTGTTTGTTTGGGTTTGTGCTTGTGTGTGCGTGTTTGTTGCATGAGAGGATGTGTGTGGGTTTTGCTTGTGTGCGTTCCTTCATGTTGCGTGTGTGTGTGTGTGTGTGTGCGTGTACGTGTGTATGAGAGAGAGAGACCCTCCCTGTGTTCTTGGGTTCACATGTCCTCACAAGAATAGTGTACATAGGACCTAGAAAAGTCATTGCTTGTGGAGACTATTTTCCCTAACCTCATTAGAACTAGTGGTAATTTTAGATAACTGCTTCTGGACTAGTGGTAGGGTTCAAGGTTAGGGTTAGAATGACGAGCACTGTGCTATGACAGTTACTGTAAATCACAACAAATGTAACGTTTGCCCTTGTGGTTTAAACCTGCAATAAAAAACACACTGTTGTTTTGGTTTAAAACTCCGAGTGTGCACACCTTTGTGCTGAGTGGTTGGCACTCCTATCTACTTCTACCCTTACAGAGCTCATTAGCCTAAAACCGTTCACGTGCACGTTTGAGCACTGTAATGTTTCAAGCATATATAGTGAGCTGGGGACAAAATGTGGGGCTCTGAGTGCGTGTCCTTTTTTTGTTTTAGAGGTATTTTCATTTTAGAGGTAAAATAGCCTACAGCTGTGCAATATATCAATATGCTATTGTGATGTGAGACTAAATAGAGTCTGGTATTTTGGTTCAAAATATCGCAATATTCCTTAAATGTACTGTATTGTTTTCTTGGTGATAATGTCAGCATTAGAGTAAAGTGATCACATTTTTATTAACCTGCTGTTGTTGAGATAAATATAAGATATAAAAGAATGCTTCTACTTCGCCATCACATTCGAAGCCCACTAAAAACATCATCAAAAACAACAAAATAACCATCTAATAAATGTAGTGACAGTACTGTGATCATACTGTATTCCCCTACAATCTAACTAGGGTCCTTCTAACTAGGGTTATTGACAAAAGATGCTACAGTCGCTTTCCAGTGCCCTGCTAGGAGCCTTGAATACAGATCCAAGTGTAGCCTACAACGTAGAGCTATAGTCTAAAAGACAGTTTAGGAGTATTGTTTTCTTTACACTGAATCGTATTGTGACAAGCCAACAACTGTTTGTCACCAACGAATAAAAACGCGAGACACTTAAATGTGGGTTGGGCCCGGTGACACCGAGTGATGCACACACCTCCTATACGTTTAAACAGATATAACCCCGCCTCGATTCGCCACAGTCCTTCCATTCCCACCCGTTACAGTAACACCGTATCCATCCTCTGAAAATAGCAGAGTGAACCTCGTGCGTAAAGCTCCTGGACACTAGACGGAACAGTTATCACCGCCTCGCGTCACGCCTGAACGCTAGAGAAAGGATAAAACTGAATACATGCGTAGTTCGACAAGGAGTTTTCAGCAATTACACAGCAAAGATAATGTTAAAAACAGCTCGTTTTTAAACGTTTTTTTTTTCTCTCCGACAGCTTCTGATTTGCAATAGTCGCTACCTATGTCTTGCCTGTACCCTGCCAGCATTATTTCGGTAATTTGTTAACTGTAAACATGTACAAAACAAACAGAGGACACAGAGAAAGCTAAATGTGGATATTCTTGGAACTAAAACTTGGGCGCCCATGAAACCAGAGATTTAGTCAAACTTATGGCGTGAAGGTAAGACATCTGTCTCATCTGCTCCTATAACTTCAACTAGAACATGCATATTCATTCAATCCAACACTGTCCCATGCTACAAGCCAAGCTAAACCTACAAAGTTGATCAATTCACGCACCATGGACATAGGTTATCTAGCTACATAAGTGAGAAATGTAAGTTAATATCAGTTGATTAATTCAATTCGGGATATTAAGTTTCAATGTGGAATGGTCACATGCTGTTCTTTCAGCGTCTCATCTGGTTTGTAAAAGATAATGCATTGTTTTTAAAAGGATAACACGTTGTTAAATGCACTATCGACGTGTCACTAAAACACTTTAGTGTGTTATAGAAAAAACGGAATATAACAAAACATAGCCTATAAGAGCTGCGCACGAGGGAGGATTTCAATTTAGCTGTCTTTGATAGTTGTGAAAAAATACCTATTCCCTATTAATCAGAGCCGGGCTGATGTAAAAGTGCCGAGTAGCCTACTGTATTTATTCATAGCTAATCTCCCCTTTCAAGTGCTTAAAAGTGAGCTGTGGCAAATCTCGTGTGATTTCACACTGTGCGCCTGTGAGCCTCTCCTCTGCCATCCTTGTCCTTACTTGCAATTAGATTTGTGTGCCTTCATTAGAAGCAACGGGTCCAGCACTGCGCTCCATGGAGATCAGTTGTTGTACCAGCCATGCAACCCATCCTGTAGACTGTCTCTGGGTGTCCTGCAACGCGATAGTCTTAACGGTTGGAGAAACAACACATACTGTAGGCTACAGTAGACAACATTGAAATTATAGCGAATATTTAGATTTGAGAAATGAGAAATCGGGATTTTCTTTTAAATCGTGATTATTATCATGTGATGACTTTTATCAATGACTGCCCAAAAAGAGAAATTATACCTATAAGACCTAGTTGAATTAGTATTTGAGCAAGCATTACTATTTAATCAGGCTCAAGGAAAATTTACAAGGAATTATGAAAAAGTCAGTGGCATAAGTTATTTTGTAGAATAGGTCTCAAAACCCACACAATTAACTAAACACTAAATTATAATTTACAGTTTGAATAGCCAAAACAGGTAATAGAAAAATAACCAAGTTCTTGGAAGCATAATAAACTATATATCTTTTATATTAATGTAATCTACACATAAATGTAATCTACGAGTAAAATCTCTCCATGTAAGGTTTTTAATTAACAGAATCAGATAGCAATTCTTGAAATGCATTTACCAAGTGTGTTACAAAACAATTTGGGGCGTATACTGTCCATTTCTAGTATGGTGTGTGCCGAGGCTTTGTTCTGCCATTTAGATTCTATACAGGCTGTCTCTGGCTTCTAGCACCTTGGTGTGAATAAAACAGTTCTGCTACAGCTGCTTAATGCAGCCCTGTCAAGCCCAATGCTTGACCCGGACAGTTTCAGAAAATAAATTGGTGTGTTTTAAGACAGAGATGTTATCTCCGCAAGAGTGACGTGAATAGCAAAAACAGCTTCTTGAACATATTGACAGATTTAGTTTGTAGTATTTACATTAAAGCGGCAGGCAGACAATCTGTCTGGTCAAGGAAGAGAGACCGAACAGAAGCATTGGCTTGGTGGCATTTGTTAAAATGGCGAATCACTTGCTATAGTTTGTCTGTCAATATGCATTCATGTTCAATATCCTGCTCCCAATAAATTAAGCAAAATGGATGGATGGATGGATGGATTGATAGATTTATGAATGGATGGATGAATCAATAAATATATCAAGCTATCAATAGCGTACTAGGGAGAGCACCTTTCTCACTACAGTACTCAGCTTGTGTGTAAAAGTACCCCACTTATTGCGTTACAAACCGTTGTTTTGAATGAGCCCCACCCGCACCTTGGGGCTCATGGGAGTGCTGAACGGCTAGAACTCCTCTCTACTCCTCCCCCTACAGCTCCAACAGGCTCACATTCTCTATACACCTCCCGCTACAGCTACTAGCGTTTTCACTGTTTCACAGAGAACGTTCGGGCTAACGGGAGCGCTGCAGCACAGACGAAGTGTACCCTTTGGGACTCTAAACCAACCCTTTTTTCCTGATTCCAATCAGTCTCCACCGCACTGTTGTATTCTCTGTCTCCTGGAGACATTGGGCTTAGGGGGTCTCACTGTGTGTTGTCAAGTCAGTCATTTGATTGCATTGTATCTGTATTCGTGTGTCTTATGTTCTTCCTCATCCCCAGAACATTAAACACATGAGGACCCGTGGGACGCCCTTTGAAAGGATGGAGGAGCAAATTAAGTCCAGAAGCCAATAGGAAATCCATAATGATCTATTCATAATGCTGCAGATTACAGTTGCATGGGCTTAGGGCCTAGGGCCTACTACTAAATTAACACTATGTCCAAATAGTGAGGGGTAGAGAGTTTGGTGCGACTTGACTGTAAATGGTACTCCCATTGCAGGGAATTGTGTTGCTTGCGTTGGGCTGAATTAGAATTATTTATTTTTACGGGAATTAAACGGGATAAATTCACCGCGATATTTGAAGAGTAAAGGCACATGAAATTGCCCAGAATCACAGAACAAGTCTTTATAGGACCTCCATGCCGTTAAGTTATGAACACACTGCTTGATTGAAATGTTTACCCTTTTTAGTTTTTCCTTTTCTTTCCCTCTTGCATCCTGCTCTTATCTGAAATAAATGGCCAACTGTGAAATCCTGGGTCTTATCAGCAACAGGCAGCCTAGACTCAAGGTGCTTGAAAAGAACAGAGAACGTTTCCATGGCTCTATATCTCTGTGATCCACCGCACAGCTTCATACAGACAATATTCCCTTGAGAGGTGTGAAAGTGCTTTAGTCACAGTTAGGCTGCCAGGTTAGCACGGACGGGCACCTCTATACACACACACACACACACACACACAGGCACCTGTGCATAATGTGATTCCTTGCACATGCCCTCACGCACGCACACACACACACACATGCTGTTATTTCAGAACACTTGATCTTGCACACACACACACACACACACACACACACACACACACACAACCAGCGAATAAAGGTCCTAATTGGTTTTAATTCTTTATTGACTTTGAAAACAAAAACACTTACCCAAACCTTTGTCAATTTCATCGATGGTTCTCTTGCGCTAGCCACTGCCATGACAGACATTGTGCCGGGATTGACAGCACGAGTATTATACGAAAGCATGACAGAAAGGAGGAGTACAGTAATAGCTTTACTGTAAAAGAGGGCCTAATACTGTAATTTGACTCACAGTGTTTGCTGTAAATGCTGTGAATTGTGGATTTGTGGCCCATTCATTCTGAGGATCTCCCCTCCTACCTTCACTAGGCAGCGTGACGTCCAGATTAGTTGTGATTCAGCAGATGGTGCCTCACGCACAAAAAAGGTGTAGAAGGATGACACACAACAAAACTGCCGCCTGAACATTTCCCGTTCACCAACTCTGCTCGTAGAATTTCAAATTTCACAGATAAAAGCTTAAACGTGCATTCGTGCACTTGTTTAGCCACCCAGAACACCTAATGTATTTGAAACACAACTGTAGACAAATGTTTGGGCTACTGGGTGCTTCGTTATTTTGATTTCAACCACAATGGCAACTGCGGACAAAAATCTTGTCTCTTTAAAATAATGAGGTTGAGTCCCCTTACGGATTGCTCTAAATGTATCTAAATATTTCTCCAGCCCACCAAATTGGAAACGTATAGCTGAGGTCATATTAATGTAAGTGGAGAGGTAACGTGGAATTGCTTTTAATGATATGTTTCATGTCATTTTCCCCAGAGCCTGGTAGTGTTTTGTTTGGTGAACTAAGCATAGATTCCCATGCTCACATGACCTTTGCGTCTAAGATTTGATAAATAATTGTCAAATCATTTAATTCCATTCCCAATCCTTTATCCATGAAAATAGCAAAGACCGTAGCTCTAACAATATAGGTAGACAGGCCTTCATACTCTTTGTTGTTGGGGGAAAAAAAAAACTAAAAAAATGCGTATCTCCATTTATTATTATACTTTCCTCATGATATTCAGTTATTGCAAATTATCTCATTATCTCATAGTCGTTGGAATATTATAAAGCACATGGATTGCATACATGAACAACTTAGTCTAAATATCTCCTCAAGTAACCCCATGCCAAATGCCTTCTAGCTCTGGAAATGTTCTGCCATAAAAATGTAGTCGAGTTTAAAGAAAATCTCTGTGACCTTCTCATTTTACAGCCTTGTGTGCAATAATAACAAATGTTTCATGTCCTATTGAAAACAAGTTAAAGGTACCCTTTTTGTAAAATTCTAGTTTTTCCAGTAGTGTGGTTAGTTGTGTTGTCTGAAAAGACCTACAAGGGCTGGAATAATTTTTTAATTTTGAAATCTGTCTAAAATTTATGCCAAAATTCCTCTCTGAAATAAACATTATTTATTCAGATTTGAACCCAGGTGTAACATAATTTATGGATTGTAACCAACCGTCTCCTATCATGCCACGCCCACTCATATAGCCAATCAAGTTAGGGCATCTATAAAAAGTGCAACACTACCTGAATGCTCAGCTTGAAGGGAAAAAGAAGCTGTTTAAAGCAAAAGAAAAGCAGAAGAAAACATACAGAAGCATAGTCCAGTTTGTTCAGTTGTTCAGAGTTAAGGTGCCAGGCAGCTGACTTCTCCAGACAGGTGCATTGGGTCTTACAGTTTTGCCTGGGCCTCAAAGACAGGAGTCTATTAGTGCAGCAGAACACGCTCCAAAGGTGTGTGTGAGAGAGAGAGAGAGAGAGAGAGAGAGAGAGAGAGAGAGAATGTGTATGTGTATGTTTATGCGTGTAGAATACGTGTGGTGGAACAGGGAGTACCACAGAAGCAAGGGTTTTGTGTTTGCAGCGCATGGCCTCACAAGAGACAGTGCTGGTTGTTAGCTTCCCCACAACCTAATGAGGCCGTTGGAGGCTTGTTACCAAGCGCCCTCTTCTTTTCCATCCATTGGGCAGATGCTCCCACATCCTGCCCCTGATGACTTGATTTGAGTACTGTAGGTAATGGTTTAAATCACCTCTACAGTAACCTTTAAGGTTTATCTATTACGTAGCTGCAGTATATATGTGCATCTTTATGATTGGATGCTGCCTTGATTGGTCTGTCTGCCTTGATTAACTCTGCATGTATCTATCTCAGATTTTTTTCTCCAGCCTAAGGAGGCTGTATGAATGAACGCATACTGTATTTTATTACTTTTTTTCCAACAGCCTATAGCTACACTGTGAAATACCATAAGTTGGTAAATGCTAAACATAATACGCTTATTGCGGTGTTCAGCCCTTCAGGTTATTGACCTGTCACTCAGATGTCAAAAATTCCAAATTCAAGCTGTCTGTAATGTACTATTTTTTTTGTACCATGTTGTCATCATCTTTCATCAGTCAATTTATTTCAGTCACATTTTTGTTTTGTTTTCAAGAGACAAATCAGCCATATTGCAACTGTAATTCCCAATCTACAAAATATTTTGGTCTTTCAATGACGTGAAATCATTAGTCCTTGTCTGGTAAGAGTAACGGAGGACAAAACAGGCACTGGTTGTATTACAAGAGATCATGGCTTGTTTTCTATGTATACTGAATCTGTATCAAAACACTTTTATTTCTTATTTAGACATTAGCATTTCCCATTTTATTTATAACAATCACATTTATGCCTCTTATCTGGGAACTGCCAAACTAAAATAAATGCAAATTTATGGAGGTTACAAGGACATCATTTGCAGTAATGGCTGAAGAGAAGGGGACATAATTGTGATGCCTTGGTAAAGAGGCAGTAATTGCTACTGTGGGTGAGCAAGTTTATTTTCAGCATAAAAAGTCACAGCCACAAGCAACGCAAGCAACACTTTGAAGACAGCTACATAATTGTACGCTAGTGAAGCAACAGAGTCATTTTAGCTGAAATGGTATTCACGAGATAGTCACTGATGACTACTTTTACATGCGCTTAATATTCTGGTGGTTCTGAATATGACAATATTCCGACTCAACTGTTACCGTGTCACAGTGATTCCTGTTTGTGAGATGCCATGTACATTCTATTTGCTTCACCCTTATCTGCAAATACTTTATTATTCTAGACAATATTTTGTCTTTTTGCGTCTTTCGGCTTTAATAGACTGAATGAACATCTAAATACTTGAATTAAAGTGTAAGTCACTCCATTTGAGAATTTCAGTACAAATTAAGAATAAAAAATATTATTATTATTATTACTAGCTATTTCTACAATAATCATAGCATTGTCATTACAAATAATTATCATTCATTGAATCTTCTATATTGTTTTACTAATTTCCCTTCAGAGGGTGGTAGGTTACCATAGCTGGGCTACCCGCTCCCTCAAGGCAATGTGAGGGGTAACACTTTATCCCAATTGTATTTGGAAAAGGGATTTATAGTGAAATATGAGCGTGCATGTAGTCTAAACATATTAATTAGCTGTGTTTACATTTCATTCTACTAAAAATAACCAATAACTAACCGATAATAATAACAACTTACTCAGAACCCAACCAGAAAAAAAGTCAATGTAATCTTAGTAGGAGTGAATTATTGGTATCGTCCAATCGTCTATTCGCATCAACTGCATTCTGTTCTGTTAGGACATTCATAAAAAAACAACAACAATGGCAGACGTAGACGGACCTGTGTAACCCCAACCCCCTCATTTCAAACCTTTTGTGGAAACACTACATTTCTACAAAAAATAATGCAATATCTATAGAATCGCAATACACACAGTATCGCGATACATATCGTATTAGCACTCAAAAATCGTCGTAATATTGAATCGTGAGGTTCCTGCCGATTCCCGTCCCTAATAAAAACCTTTTATCATGTAAACACTCTTAAATGTTTGGGCTCTACTCTTTCTGCACATGTTGCTTCATGTTGTGCATGTACTGTAAGATCCCTTATATTATTTTTGTTATTGTGGAGCATGTAGGGCCCCTTATTTGATTATTGACTTTGCTGTAAATACTGCTGTCGTGACCTAGCAGACATCAGGCAACTAAAAGGGCTGAGGCAGATAAAAAAAATAATTGGAATGGGCTGTGACAGTGAGGAATCTTCTAGAGGTTTGGTTTCTGCAGGTTTGGGACTTATAGATGGAAAGATAGAATTGGGAAGTTGCTTGGGTTTTAAAATAAGAAATCCAACCTATTCCATTTTAAATCTATTTTGATATACAGTAAGATATTCACATTGTGTTTAAAACACGTGTATTTAAATGTGTGTTGTTTAGACTGACAGACTGAATGTGTGTGGGAACGTGTATATGTGTGTGTGAATTTATTGCAGACAAAAAAGGCGTGGGGCCATTGTGTTAAGAGCTGCTAGTATGGTGGGTAGGTGAATGACAAAATCTACAATATGTTATTAAGAAGGGATGGAAAATAAAGCATGGACCAGCGAGGCAGAGCTTCACCAAGCACCATGTCAAATATTGTCGTTTTAAAGTTTCCGTCCTGCCATGACTTCCCTTAAGCCGCACTGAAAATACTTGCAATGCTATAATTTTAGTACACTTCAACTCAATGACCCCCTCTAGTCGGCAAAAACAAAGCCTTTGAACATTCCCCCATGTAGGATACGCTGTGTCCCGCCCCTCAGAGTACATTGACTGTCATTCATCCCGCGTAATGGGTGCATCAGCACATTGGGCTGAATGTGAATGTGACATCAAAACTAATTTCACTCTTATGTTTTATCACAATAGTGTGATGAGGGTAACAAAAAATGTATAGCTGTAGGCAATAGGTGACATTTCTGCATTTTGCCAATAATTACATGGGCCATCTTAGTACTGAGCAACAGATTTGCATTAATTTCACATTGAATCGTTATGTTAAGAACCCTTACAAACCACGTCAGTACATACAGCTGATGAAAAAAATCAAATGCATCGAAAGAAAACCTGTGAGGTTTCGGATAAATATGGCTAGTTGTAGATGCAGAACACCAAATACCTGCGGAGTGTCTGAGGGCTAGGTGCGATTGATTTGTGTATGGGAGTTACATAAACATCCGAATGTGCTGTTATGCATGGGAATAAAATCAAGATGGCAACATTTGTAAATGCGTATTCAGACTCGTAAATTCCTTTTCACATTTGTAAAACCTTGTTTGTCGTGTGTTGTGAGGCAGAGAAGCACTGTAGCAGCTCTCCTTCTGCATCACTTCCTTTGTTATATTATTATTATATTATTAATTTGCAATTTAGATGCATGTTCTATCATTGTTTCATAATGTACAATGATAGAAAGTAAAAGATCTATCATTATTCCAAAGAAGTGACTGCAAGGCCTGTTTATGAAGGCGTGGAGTTATGTACAGAATATTATTAGGCGTATTTCGTCTGGAATATCTATAATGCATTCTACTTCACACACCACAAACTCTCTTATCTCAAATAACTTTGCAGAATCCAAAGAAGCAAGAAACATTTATGAGAACAGATAAATAGCCAGAATGGAGTATTATATTTATATGCACAGGTCCACTGAAGGTTACAGTTACAGCATTTAGCAGACGCTTTTATCCAAAGCGACTTACAATTACATTGTTCTATTACATGGAGCAGG
>JAOEHI010003121.1:0-11017 GCA_025447815.1 Percopsis transmontana
GGGACATCTCTCAGCATCTGAAACTAAGATACAAGGTGCTATTTCCTAAGGCCAAAAAGGGAGCACACACCGTGAAGGCATATATTCAAGGCAATATATTGTAAGTTGTTAAAAAATATTTATGATTCCTAACGCAAATGCACAGTTTTT
Organism: Percopsis transmontana; assembly: GCA_025447815.1. Taxonomy (NCBI): domain Eukaryota; kingdom Metazoa; phylum Chordata; class Actinopteri; order Percopsiformes; family Percopsidae; genus Percopsis; species Percopsis transmontana. The sequence goes on from JAOEHI010003121.1 coordinate 151, forward strand.
TATATAGAAAATGTACATTTATATTTATATATACATCTTCAACATGATGGAATTGCTTTTTGATGAGGTAGTGCCCAATCCCAGGCCCTACTTGGAGGAGTTGCAGAAGGTCCCTGATAATCTGGCATTACAATATGAGCATCCTCCCCTTGACGAAGCCATTGCTGCCTACGTATCACGGTTCCGACAAGGGGACGTCTAAATCCAACGTACTGGACTGCAGCATCAGGGAACTCCATATGGATATGATGGACCACACAGGACGGAATGACCACACAAACCTTCCTTCCCAAATAGCCCCAGCACCAGCTGACAAAGGTTCTATATGATAGGTGCCTGCAAAAAACCAGAGGACAATGTCTTTGTAAATATGTTAATTTGAGAGTGATATGCTGACAGTGAGTTTGAACTGTCTAATCTATTTTTGTATAAACATTTAAAAAATGTTTGTTCAAAATGTTGTTCCAGCTTTGTATATGAAATGCATAATGTATACCAGTATGGTATACATTATATTATGCTTATTTAATCTGAGACTTACTCTTCATAACCCCTGAGTCGCAAGGGGCCATAGTCTGCTCTGTATGTTGAGACAAACAGTTTCCAGCCCTGGGTGGAGAGTCATGCATCTTTTGGGGGGAGTAATTTCTCCCATTCTTCTTACTACCTGTACAGTCAGATATTGGTTTAATGACAAACAGCTTGTAGTACATGTCAAATGTAGCCAAAGCACCATTTTTGTCTATATTACCTGTGGTGTTTCCCTGCAGCACACGTTTTCTATTTCTGTGGGTATTGTGGCACAATTCACGCAGTTGCACCTGACAAAGAAAAAGGTAGGTTGTTTGACATCCAAAACTTATACGCAAAAAAGGCTAATACATTGGTATAAATTCAGCTGCTTATGTAAGGGACAATGTATTGCCCCCGGGTACTTATCGGAAAATAAACTCCGACAGGGCAAACATTTTACAGGCGGACAATAGGCCTACATTATCCCGCTTATTATACGGCTACTTGCCAAAACAAATAAAGAAACTTCACAATGGGTCTTTAAAAATGATTTTGCTACCGTTTCGTGGCTTCTGCTGACTAAATAAATAGTTCGCCACACAGATGGAACTAGAACGTTTTAGGTGTTGCGTGGCAACGTCTTACAAGGTGACTTTCACTTTCAATGAAATTACATTGTAATAAGCGAACGGACAGAATCATATAAAAGACATTAATCAACAGCACAAAACTCGTTGCCAGTGACAGCGTTCATTATATATTTTGCAGCGGTAATTAGGCTACATATATTTAACAGACCTCCGAACGTTGGAAATGCACATTCATATGAAGAGCCGTGTAATAAGCTATAATGATCATTTCAAATGGCAAAACTACCAGGCACATAAATTAGCCTACCATTCAAACACATCCATGGCTAAACGAGCTGGTTGCGGTTCTTGTGGTGCTTCTGTCTCCTCTTCAGATTCAGGGGCATATGCAATATATTTGAAGAAGCCATTTCTGCAGGGATTCCAGACGATGGAAAAAGTCCCTCTACGTGTTGAGCTGGGTCAACGATGCTGATAGCCAGGCTCTCGTTGGCTAGCTGTTAGCCAGTAAGAGTCAAGCAGTTTAGCTCATTAAATATTATTGAGAACTGGCCTAGCCAGTCAGAGTCAAGCAGGTTAGGTCGCTGAATACTAATGAGAACTTGCCAAAATTTAGCTGATTTTTCCGAAACAACCTGATTTGAAACAAGGCTTGAAACAAGGTAACCAAGGCATATTTTTCACAAAAATTGCTACAGAGTCCATGGTAGAAAATTTGCCCTACATACTCGTCTATAAGTCCATCTCGTCTATAAGTCTAGGGAAGTTTTTTGACCAACAATTATGAAATATGCTATGACTTGTGGATAAGTCGAGAGTAAAACTTTGGGCTATGAAATTTTAGAATTTTGTCAGATTTTACCAAGCAGGAATCGCTGCACTGTATACTAAACTATGGCCGGTGTATGATTGACTCCAGACATATCACACAAGATGCTTGTATCTAAATCTCCAAAAGTTAACACTCTGCAGACTGGATTAAAAAATTAGCAGTCATGAACAGGAACATTTCCATTTATTAACTGTAGAGAATCCCTTAAATTTATTACAGGGAATTCTTATTCATGTCCTCCAAAATAACACAAAAATTCTTCGGCCTATTCAAATCCATCAAACTCGGACTCGTCATCGTCAGAATTTCTGAATAAATTATGAAACTGTTCTTCGGTGATGCCATCAGCGTAAATGTTGTATTCGCTGTCGCAATCTGATGATTTAGATCAGTGTCCTCTCTCCTCCCGATGATAGAGGCTGACGGACTCAGCAGTCAGAGATGACGCATGTGGCTTGGTATCAGATTTCAGTCAAGCATCAACAGCTGCTGTTGTCTGTGTGACAATATTCGTTGACTAAATCAACACTTATTTTAACATAAGAACATAACATAACTTTAATAAGAAAGTAGAGATTAGTAAAAGAGGTAAAAAAAAAAAAAACATGATGTGGGTTGGTTTTTCTCCTGTCCTCCCCAATATTTTTAGTCGCCACTGTATGTAAAATGGGGGCCACCTCAATGACTAGAGAGCTACCTGCGTCTTCTTCGTTCCATGAGGTGTAGCAGGTCACGTGATTGAATGGTCACTTTCTTTGACTATTAGTGAACTCACTTTATCACTCTGTTCACCCAATGATTGCATAAAATTCTTAGTTGTAAAATAAAATTATTCATGCTGCAGGACGGCTGCTGAGAAATTTTAAAATACCTGCGTTTTGACTACAAAGACTGACAGGTTTGCGATGGTTTCAGACACATGGAACAGTTTTGTGAAGAACTGCATCACTTGTTACAAGCCGGGACAGAACATAACTTTTGACAAACAATCATTCCCAACGAAATGTCGAAATGTCGAAATGTCGATGCCCATTTACCCAGTACATTGAAACAAGCCTGATAAGTTTTGCATAAAGTTTTGGATTGCCGTGGATGTGGACACGAAGTATATGCTGAACACCTTTCCCTATTTAACGAAAGATCCCACTCGTCTGTGATCCCAGTCTGTTTTTTATTAAGATTTAATCAAATAAAATAGATTTTGTACAACTAAACCTTGTGCAATTAATTTTTTGGGAATAAATGGCTATTGCAGTATTCATTATTATTATTAAAATAAGCTAAAGAATATTAAAATAGTAAAGTAGTATAAAGTAAAATAGTAGTCTATAGCAGTATATACTCTGTAAAAGTAGGCCGATATAATAGAAGGCAATCAACTATTGTCCCATCCCCTGCCAACCCCTGACATTGTAGTGATGGAGTGCTTAGGGGCCATTAATATGAAAAAAAGGATACAGATGTATCAGAGCATTGTATTTAGCTGAAATTCCTTAGACAAAATCCCTGCGGTTCTTGCACCTTTTTAGAAAAAGCTGTAACGTCTATACCAGTGGTCAGTCAAAATCCCCATACTATCCTGATTTACTTTTCCACTGCAGGAACTTGGGGTCCATTTTATAGGGGGCAGAACCAAGCGGCGGTTTTCCACTGCAGGAACCAACCCTGTAGGAACGCCTTTTCATGGCCGTTTTTGGGGCCAAACGAAGTTCCTACTCTGAAAAACTGTGGGGCTCTACACTTATTGGTTAAATGCAACATGAGTGGAAGACAACAAGTGCCATTGTATTCATGTATCAAGTAATTACAGGTGCAATGAAGCCATTTCATTTTTAGCAACTTTAGAGCAACATTTAATGCAAACAGAAAGGTTGAAGTGGGAAGTGCCGAGATCCTGTTGTGGAAAAGCCAAAAACTACCAGAAATTGTCAGTTTCTGGTAGTTTTTTTGTGCTGCCTACAAGTTACTGTTATTAACCTGCACTTTCACGGCAATTTACAGTGCTATTTACTGACGAAAAACACACTTTTAATGCAGTGAGATTGAAAACTTTTGATTTGGGGCATGGCTTGAGTGCATTATAGCACCCCAGAGCCCAGTGTAAACGCAATTGGTTTTGCTTTTCCAAAGCTCAATGCTTTTTTTTTAGTTCTTTACGCTTTGCTTCTACAACCACAGGATTTGGCTCACTGTCACAAATTGCACGCCCATTTGAGAAAATCGTAAGGCCATTTTAGTAATCCTAATTACTAAAATAAATAATAATAATAATTGAAAAGAAAATTCTTAATTTCACCTCTGGTGCTCCGTATGAATCATCACCTTTGTGTAGAAATAGCCTTGCTGTTTATGTTCTAAAGAATTTATTTAATCTCTTATAGAATATTCATAGTAAATGTTATTGTAAAAAGATTGAAATAGGTGATAAAATGCTTAGGAAGACAGTCCCAATGTACAGTATGTCTGTGTTAAGCGCTTGGTGGCCAATTAGAGGAAATTAAGTTCTTAACATACTGTATGCCAGTGGATTTTGGACAAATACACCACATTTAAGATGTGGAACCTTTAGTATTCGCACCTAGCGATTGTGAAAGGTGTTAGCATAACAAGTGACATTGTGCTTTATCACTGCACATATTCATTACATATTCATTGTGTTGCATCTGAGAAAGAGCAGGTGTCTTTCATGTCACCTTACTAAAAGAGGGAGATAGCTTTTGTTTGCATTTTGTTGTCATTTTGCTTTCAATCACAGTGATATTAAGTTTCGCCTTTGAAATCAGTCAATGGTTGGACTGAATAGGGAAGTGGTGCTTTCTACATGTCTACATAATGTGGCAACACCCATCCAACTCCTTTGAGGATGAGGAGGATAAATAAGGCAACTGAAAGGATTAGATTTTTGTCTAATTACTGCACTTTTGATCTCATTAGTAGTTGATTGATGTTTTCCTTATGAGATTTTAGAACTGCCTTTTGTAACACTACAAACGAGAAAAGAGTTTTTTTACATCCTCTTTCAATGAGGCTTGGTCAAGCCTACAGATAGCTTCATGTCGGGGACACAGCGCTAAGCCAACGTGCTGAATCACGGGACCCTATGCAGAATTAAAAATGCTAGAGTTTAGTAGTTTATGTCGAAGGAGAGAGCTGGAGAGAGTCAGACAGCAGCTCAGTAACAAAGGACCTCACAACAGATGATGAGGGCTGCAGTGGCGATGTTTTGGCATGCACAATCATCTTCCTAATGAGGCTACACTGAACAAGAGCTCTTAAGGCCCTCTTGTCTCACTGATTCATTACCCCCCACCTTGCCCCCCTTCGCTACTGCAGACCGAGTCTCACCACAGTGAATGATGCATCCCTCTCCATCATTATTCAGTCTCTCTCTGTCTGTCTGTGCCACCTTCCTGTCTACCTGTCCACCTCTGGGTGGGGGAGCTGTCTCCATTTCACTCTCCTGCTCAGAAAAATCAATTTTGGGAGGCATCCTGAAAGCTCTTTCACAGGAGTATTAGAGCACAGGCCGGCACTCCGATAAGCCTCCTGTTACGTTCTCTCGGGACGGGGCCCGACTGGGCTAACGCTAACCACCTGGGGGGGCGGCATTCTCTGCCAGCTGTGGGGAAGAGCGCCACAAAGGGCAAGACGTGAATCACAAGTCTATTTGTAACCTTAGAGCCCCTGACCTGTGACTAGGGTTCTGTGCTGATTCCCACACACACACTCACAGACAGAGTGGGAGGGGACACACACATCCCAGAAAAAAAGTTTATAATGACCAAGAGCTGTGTCACACATTCAGGGGTAGATAATACCTTTTTTGTTAATAATGTATGTGTTGTCGCTAGGGACGGTGAGCAGGACATTCAGGACATCGCCTTTCACTGCCTTTACCTGTAATGACTCTGATGTTACCCGCCCGCCCCCACACACTTGAATGCCCCTGCAAAACCCACACAATTTGTGTTGGCTGCTATGATTTATGAAGCTGTTGGATTAATAAATTAAGGACCAGGACTTGTAACCTAGGTTGTTAAAAATATCTACCAAATTTTTTCTTTCGATTCACAGCAGTGTTATCCTTTTGTGAAATGTTATGTTTTATGGCTTTAAAATAAATGACAATTAAAAAGAATCATCTATCCATTTAATCCTCTTCTCTTAAAACATTAGTCTAGGACCCTGAAAGAAAGCAACAAGTCTTCCTAAAGGAGATAATTAGTTTAAAATATTTAGATAAATCCTGCCAGTGCAGTAAATATTTATTTAATAATGACTTAAAAGAGCACAGTCCATCTGATTCCACATGAACACAGACATTGACTTAAAAAATTAAACTAAGAACAGCTCAAACTGACTCCAAAATGTATTTATTTTTAAATGACCCATTCATAACAGTTATTCCAGTTGCATTCACACACACGAGGGACTGATCTGTCAAGGGGAGAGAGCCAATGCTCTGTGGTCTAAGTTCAGCTGGCTTACAGTCACAAAAACAAAAATGATCCAGTTGCCAAATGCTCTTACATAGACTGTTTGCAGCTGGGACCTGCCTGCGGGATGGGATTGGAAGCCCCTGGCGGTGAGGTAGGGACAAGGGAAGTTAGGAAAGTTTGGAGAAAGCAGAGAAGTCTGCTAGGCCATGTTTGCAAAACAGAGGGAGAGCAACTTCCTTCTCTAGGGAAAACACAGAGGTTGTTCTATTAAGCCTGTCATATCCTGCAATGAAATTACTCCCTAAATCCCAGGATACAACAGATTATATGTTCACTCACATCTATATACTAAATATGATCACCATGCATCTTGTTTGTTAAACAAGCGGTCCATAAATTTGATACATTTTTTCTCAATATCTGTTTTTGGGTCATGCTGGTCATGAAAATGTTTTTAGCAGCACAATGATTCACATTTCATATACAGGAAATACTCTGAATTGTACAATTGGTTTAATTAATATATATATATATATAATATTGTATCTTTAATAAAAGTCAAATATATCATCAGTGACCTTCAAATCACTTCAACTTCTTCTAGACTTTAAGACACAATAAAAAAACTTTCCAGTTTACAGTATACTACAGTAAGTAATTGATAACTCCATGTACTTCTCTGGGCCAATTAGGGCACCTATACTTATCATGGCTGGTGAACTGCTGTTTGCCATAAAGGCGTCATTACCGTAATTTCCCCAAAATATAAACAATGAGCTGGGGAGGAAATGTGGCGTGCTATAATGCACTCAAGTGTAACTTTAGTAACTGTAATAAGTCACTTAGTTTTCATTTGTGAAGCTGCACATTATATGCTTTTGCAAAGATTACGAATCATTTTGCATCCCACATTGAGCAATATTCTTTTATAGATCATTTGTCAGTGCTCCTGTAGCTGTTGGGCATATTTCCATTATATGGGTGATGTATTGTTTTGATTTCGCTCAGTCAAGAAAATCCAAAGATTCAAAGAAAACTGAAAATGTATTGGAGAATATCAAACAAAGCTCTAAACGTAAACTCCAATATCAACATAAACTTGGATCTAACCAAAAAGCAAATAAAATCTGCTTTTACAACTGAAATAAGCACTGATTTTGGTAGGCCTATGCTGAAACTGTCTGTCTAAAACTGTATGTACTAGTCACCCATTCACAAAAAAACAGAGCAAACTTTCCCGCCTACCCCTGTAGGTGAGGTCACATGATCGGCACCCAACGAAAACAAAGAAAAACAAAATATTAAAATATTAATAATAATACAGTCCAAATATTAAACCATTTAGTTAAATGCAATTTATTATTGATAAATAATATAAAACTGAAAATTCATAATAAAAAATATATAAATTATATTTATTCTGCATTCAGCTCTTAAATACCAGCCCCTAATAGTCAAACAAAAGCGTGGACTGCTTTACAATTACTACATCAAAACATATAAAGAGCCGATTATTGAATGTTAGTTACTATTTAATTACTATGTAATTAAATATGAGGCAGAGCTTGGTTATTGGTCTTTCTAAAATGCTGCTGCAGGTTTGGATCTGCACCCAACTAACAAAACCCTTTCAGTCCGGTGTATTAGTCAGCATATATCCCATTAACCAGGAGTTACGTGGGGCTGTGTCGTCTACTAACAGGACTATATCTCCTGGTTCAAAATTCCTTTTGGCCATAATCCATTTCTGTTGCTGCTGAAGGTCTGGAAGATACTCTTTGGTCCATCTCTTCCAGAACAGGTCTGCCATATATTGTACTTGCCGCAATCCTCTCTGTGCATACATGACTTGTGACAGAACTGGGGGCAGTGATGGTTGTGTTTTTAGTTGGAGTAGATGGTTGGGGGTGAGGACTTCAAGGTTGTTGGGGTCATTTGATGCTTTTTTTAATGGGACGGTCATTGATGATGGCCTCCACTTCTGTTAGAACCATTTGAAGTCCTTCCTCATCCAGTGTCTGCTGCTGTATTATAGCTGCAGGAGTCTGGACTGAGGGAATGTGCTACCTCAATGTGGATAGCCCGAAAAGCTAAACTACTCCATATCTTTTTGCTGTTCCTCCACATTTAATTTAAAAAGGGCCAGAGTAGTTGTGGAGGTGTGTGTGGTTTAGCTGTCTTTCTGGAGAGAGCAGGTGTGTGGGGGTGTGGTTCACAGGATTAATGGGGATTGGGAACAGGTGTATGTCATTCTCTAAACACTTCCCCCAGATAAAAGCAGACTTGGAGCTTAGATGAAGAGGGACGCCAGGGAGGTGGAATGACACCAGGCTGGGTCAAGACCTGTTTTTATGATATTGGTTAAACATAATCTACCAAGCAGTGTTTAGACCTGTTTTAATGAAATAACAGCTATACCAGGCAGTTGTAAGCCCTGTGGAATAGTCATTGGTTTGAGCACCAAGACTTGGTGTACATGTTGGAATAAACGCGTGCTTGGCATGTTGAACCAGCGACATTGCTGTGTTTGGCTTGACCTTGCAACAGTGGCGCTCAAACAGGGACAAACCCCGGAAATGGACGAACTGGGCCAAACCGTGGTTCTGCTGGCCGAAACACTGTGGCGACTGGGGGACATGCAGGAGCGGCAACCGGCCTGGTGGAGGTATGGTATCTGGGGTACTTGGGTGGCAGGCACTGCAGCCACAGGTAGACAAGACAGCAACCATCGCAGCCTGACCAGCGTGACCAACCCATTGATGTGTGTCTGAGTGACATGAGGTCCTTAGGTAGGATTACTGGATCCTTGGCTGTGACTGGCATCTACTCATCCTGCCACCTACTCTGATCACTTCATTATAAATCACTGGAGACGGTTTATAGAGGGGACTCTTCCTTTTCACTTGGGCCAGAAATCCATTTGCTGTTATTGAGGAACCCATAAAAAAGAGTCATCTGGATGCCTGGTCAGTAGGATTCTGAGCTGATCGTACGCATCTCCATTGTAAGATGTTCCATCCTTCTTTTATGGTTGTAATCCTGTTCCAAAGGTTAGAAATTAAAGAAATTTAAAGAAATTAAATCTGTCAGTTTTGTTGCGGATGTATTTTAACACTGTGGTGCTACATGGAGCCCTGCAGATCTGCAGTTGCATCCATAAGTACTGCCATATGGCATATTTATCCTGCATTCGGCTTTTACAGTAGCCTTTTAATCAGTCATTTGGAAACATTCGTAAGCTGCAATGGAGCAAAAGAGACCCAAATTGGAGATAGTATTTGAGAAGACGTGGGTAGTCAGAATTGTCAGTTTTAGGTACTTGTGTTTTGCACTTCAGGGTTGCATGTTTTTGTTTTTGTATATTGCATCTGCAAATCGAAAAAAGATTTTTCTGCGTTTTGTGTTTTGCCCTTCAGTGCCACTGTAGTTTTAATTTCAAAACCAGATTTTCAAACAGTCACGATCCAATATAATACTACCTCTTCTTCGTGAGATACCCCGGATCCGGGTCCGCCCTTCCCCCTCTCTCAAACAATGAAGTTGCAAGCCCGTTTAAGCATGTGTGAAAATAACTATTGTTGCCCAAATTAAACATAATTCCAACCCTAAACAAATACGCATATCGTAAACCTTTTGCGCACAGCGCACGCTAAAAGTTTGTGTACACAAATACGTAATCTGAAAGCTGAGACTCCACGTTACAACAGTGTAAGCTGTATGCCTCTACTACGAACACCCATTTAACTAGCCGTAAAATAACTTGCATAAACAAACTTTCATTGTTATCATAACAACAACAAACTGTATTACCTTTGTCGGTTTTGTTACCAAAAGTGATGTTTGATCAAAGTGGGTTGTCGCTTTCGATTACAACACGTGTGCATATCGTTATCTTTTGGACCATAAATGCAATCGCACTGCATTGAAAGTCTGTTAGATTAATTTGATTGGTTCTAATGTTTAAATAGAGGGGTCACATGTCAAAATTTACCAATGGGTTGTTGAGATAGCAGCCTGCGTATTTGTCATGCATTTCCATGGCAGTGCGCACGGCCCTTCCAGGACAGGGCTGCATTCAAGTCAACAAATGTTTAGTCTTGAAGTACGTTTCAAGTACTTTGTACATATACTTGATGTTACAAGTAAAATAAACTTATATTCATGGTTTTATTTGCAATTATAACGGCATCAAATCTGCCTAGATATACTTCTACTAAAACCCTGAAATTACTGAAGTTTACACAGTCATTTCTTGACACATGTTCTCATCAGATGTTGTGCTATGGTCCCAAAGTGGTTTGGGGCTGCAACTGCATATTTCCAATAAAATATTCATTGTAAAACATGATTTTTCTGTCAGGCAAAAATGAAATCATCCATTCATTTTGTATTCTAGCTTCATATACTCTGACCCAGTCTCACAGGTGTTACCTTTCTTTTGGTACCTAGATTATCTGTATAGCCCTTGTAGTTTTGGAGATATACTCTATTCA
>JAOEHI010003123.1:0-11016 GCA_025447815.1 Percopsis transmontana
TAGATTCTATAATATAGAAATATAGATTCTCACTGTAAAGTTAAATCTTCTAGATTGTGGCTTTAATCTTAACAGACATTAGTGCGACGTTATAGCTGGCCCGAATGTATCGACGTGTTCTGTTGTGTTACCATTGGCGTTGCTAGGACGACAGTCGTCACGCAGGCGCAAGCGTCGTGTGTGGTTTAATAAACTGCATTTCCTCCCCCCCGCCACCAGGGGTGTCAAACTGGGCCGGGTACGCTGTGGCCTGTGGCCTTTACCTGCTCCACACCTGCCCCTCCCACCAGAACTACCTCCGTAGAGGCCTGGGGCCCCGGGGCTGGGCCGCCTCCCCAGGGCAGCCCCGGGGCTGGGCCGCCAGCCTACCGTCTGTGGAGAAGGTGAGTCGGGTCACGTGACCCCTCATCACGTTCCCTATTGGCCGTGGCCTCGGGTAGTCCAATGAGCGGAGGCTCTGCCCTGAGACGGGATTATGAGTAAATGATTGACAGGCGTAACGGCCAAACATGTTCCCCCAGGAGGAGGCCATGCTGTCCATCCTGGTGCGCTTCGGGGTGCGGAGCGGCAAGACGGGTCACCTGGCCATGGAGGTGGACGGGCTGCCCTTTCACCCCGCCCACTCCGGCCTGATTGCCAGGCTGCTGGCGGTGACCCTCGGCCCTGCTCACCGCCCCTCCCCCTGATGCTGGTGACCCTCCGCGCTGCCCACCACCCCTCCCCCTGATGCTGGTGACCCTCGCCCCGCTCACCACCCCTCCCCCTGATGCTGGTGACCCTCCGCGCCGCCCACTGCCCCTCCCCTCCTGACGCCTGGTTTGAGTTTGAGCCTCTAAGGCTCCCGTAGCTCAGCGGTCTAGTCGTGTTACGGAACATATTGCCCGTATTGTCAGCTGTCTGTGTATTAATACGCTCCATATCGTGACTTTCTGAAACAAGGAAATAGCGCTAATCAATACCACAACTGAAATATACTGTAAGTAACAGTAAACTAAATGGTAAAAATGAATTGGAAATCCTGTGTGAAATGAGCTTTCACACAGGATTTCCAATGTACATGATAATGAACTTAGCATCCCTATCCTGAAGTAACTAGGCACTTTGTGAACTTAGCACATTAGGCCCACGCAGTATAAACAATACAAATAATTTACAGGCGTTTATTTTCTGGCCTGTGGACAGCGAGAAGTAGAAGAGGAAAAAATGCTTTGTCATCCTGCTCTCTTGAGTGTCTGAGGGAGTCTATAAATGAACAATGAGATTCTGATTTCTCCTGGAGCCATCAAATGCAGAAACTGTTTAATAATTTACTTATTTTATAGTGTAATTTTGCAGGTTCGAAGCAACCATTAACATTCATTTTATATGATCAATCCAATTTCCTGATATGCGTGGATCCCTGACATCCTTAAATCATTAACTACTTCCTGTCAAAACTACTTTTTATTCTAACTGCTAATCTGATACGATAACCCAAATTGGTTTCACCTTCCATGACGGCCTGTCATTTTATACTAATTTTCACAAACCAATTTGTTTAGCAAATAGATTCTTAAAATGTGTTTTGTGAACAATAAATGCCATATATTACTGTGAAACATGAATCGATTAAATAAATTTAAAAAAATCAATCCTAAAACAACTGGTCACTCCAAATAAATGTAATTTCATGTTGCACCTGGGTCTGTAAGAAACTACATTACCTTCAGTTATATGCAAAGAACTGTATAGAAATCAATATAGCTCATCTAATATTGTTGTGTCAAGCAGTCCCAATTCCTCTAGACGGGATAGACTAGTGGTCTGAAACCCAGACCACTAGTCTATCCTGCCCCACAGAAGACCATCCTTTCAGGGGGAGAGGCACAGGAGGCACAGGGAATTGCTGGGAACCCGAAGTTCACTATTCGTTCCGGAGGGAAAGATTTCAGTGGTGCACCTCTAAAAAAAAAAAAAAAAAAAAAAACCTACCTGATTAGTAATGGTGGGATTTGCAGTAATGAAATAAAAGTACTGGAAAAGGGCATGATGGGTAACATTTTGATTTAAAGAGCTTGATATTGAATTAATAAAATATTCCACTTTAGGTTAAATAGTTGAATTTAAACTTGATTGATATATGGTGTGTAGGTTTCTCTTACTTTTATTTTGACTGATAATGATGCTGATGGCCGTTTAATACAGAAAAGCGCAATGCAGTGCTTCTATCAGTGTGTTAAAACAGTGCTTGTTGCGGTTTTTTTTAAGATTGTCAACCGGTTCTCTCTTCAATTACTACTTTGGAGTGGAACATCCATCTGAACTGGATTTTAAAGAAACAAAGCAGAACAAACATGGACATCTGACAGTTTTAAACATAACTTTACAAATATACTTGCTTAAATACGATGGCCTTGTTTGATAAAGGCTGACATTAGGAGGTGTGAGCATGCTCGGTTTTCCCCACCAGATGTTATGTCTTAATGATAAATAGAGAATACACAATTAAGACTAATGTTACTGACGGGAAGAAGGCGCTTTTCAGACGTGTTTGTGTGGCTCTGAAAAGAGCCGTTGTGGGGTTCAGCCTTTAGAGGCGGGCTACTTCTTGGCGGGCTTCTCGGTCTTCTTGGGCAGCAGGACCGCCTGGATGTTGGGCAGCACGCCGCCCTGAGCGATGGTCACTCCGCCCAGCAGCTTGTTCAGCTCCTCGTCGTTGCGGACGGCCAGCTGCAGGTGGCGGGGGATGATGCGGGTCTTCTTGTTGTCGCGGGCAGCGTTGCCAGCCAGCTCCAGGATCTCGGCGGTCAGGTACTCGAGCACCGCGGCCAAGTAGACCGGAGCGCCCGCACCGACGCGATGAGCATAGTTGCCTTTACGCAGCAGCCTGTGGACGCGGCCCACGGGGAACTGCAGCCCAGCACGAGATGAGCGGGTTTTCGCCTTGGCACGCGCCTTACCGCCGGTTTTACCTCTTCCGCTCAAAGTGTCGCCTTATGTCTTCAGAAGGAGATGGAGAACATGATCTCATAGCGACTGGCTGCTGTTTTATCACAATAGACGAATGGGAGGAGAATGTGTGCTGCCCAATCAGAAATAGGAGCTCTTTGCTCGCGCTTTAATTTCAATTTTGGCAGCCAATGAGTGTCGTGTCTTTTGGCGGTGCAACGCTACAGATGAAAGTCTAGACCATGGAGACCAATCAGCTTGTGTTGACGTCAAAAAGGCGTCTCTAAAGGGAAAAACCAGACAGTTTAAAGGCGGAAAAGTGAACTTATTCTCTCATCACAACTATCTATCCGCCATGGCCAGAACCAAGCAGACCGCCCGTAAATCCACCGGAGGCAAAGCGCCCAGGAAACAGCTCGCCACCAAGGCAGCTCGCAAAAGCGCCCCTGCTACCGGCGGCGTGAAGAAACCTCACCGTTACAGGCCCGGTACCGTGGCGCTGAGAGAGATCCGTCGCTACCAGAAGTCTACCGAGCTGCTGATCCGCAAGCTGCCCTTCCAGCGCCTGGTCAGAGAGATCGCCCAGGACTTCAAGACCGACCTGCGCTTCCAGAGCTCCGCTGTCATGGCTCTTCAGGAGGCCAGCGAGGCGTACCTGGTCGGCCTTTTTGAGGACACCAATCTGTGCGCCATCCACGCCAAGAGAGTCACCATCATGCCCAAGGACATCCAGCTGGCTCGTCGCATCCGCGGAGAACGCGCCTAGATTCCCCCGCCTCGGCGGTGCCACACAACGGCTCTTTTAAGAGCCACCAAATGAATATAAAGAGGTTTCCTTACAACTTCGACCTGACTCATTAAGGCCAAGCTACTTAAACGTTTCCTATAGGTTAGAAAATGCATGTGTACTCAAACGTTCCATAACACTAACACTAGTTAATCTAGTCCAAATCGACCAGTATGATTAAATGGGGGGGGGGGATACAATTGTAGTCGGTATATTGTTGTTCTCAATAGCTGTCAATTCCTCTAATAGATGTACTGTGGCCAAGAGTGTGTTGATGTAGTGAAACATGTTGATAACATTGGAAACGTAACTGGGGGGGGGGGGGGCATTCCCACTGGGCGACTGCTTGGTTGGTTCTCACCACGAATACCGGATACTACACAGAAATAAGTGTTATTTTAAAACAACGTGGGGTTGACATGGTACTAAATACATTATACCTCGTTTTGTTATTTCTGGCAGAAAGTGCTATAAAGTGAAGAAGGGGCTCTTTCAAGGCAACATATGGGTGGCTCTTAAAAGAGCCTTTGAGGGTTATTAACTGTTATTCATCTGCTTTACTTCTTCTTTGGAGCAGATTTCTTGGCTTTAGTGGCCTTGGGTTTAGCTGCCTTCTTTGCTGGGGCTTTCTTTGCTGGCGCCTTCTTGGCAGCTGGCTTCTTCGCAACCTTCTTGGGGCTTTTAACCGCTTTCTTGGGGCTTTTCACTGCTTTCTTGGCCGCTGAGGTCTTCTTCACCTTCTTCGGGGACTTTGCTGCTGCAGGTTTCTTGGCCGCCGCCTTCTTGGGCTTCTTGGCCGCTGCAGGTTTCTTGGCTGCGGGCTTCTTCGCTTTGGGAGCGGCTTTAGTAGCTGCTTTCTTGGCCGGTTTGGGCTTCGTCTCAACGGTCTTGTTGAGCTTGAAAGAGCCGGACGCTCCGATGCCTTTGGTCTGCTTCAGAGTACCCTTCGTCACCAGAGCCTTCAGAGCGAGTTTAACGCGAGAGTTGTTCTTCTCCACATCGTAGCCGCTGGCAGCCAGAGACTTCTTCAGGGCGGCCAGAGAGACGCCGCTCCGCTCCTTGGAGGCGGAAACGGCTTTGACGATGAGCTCGCCGACGCTGGGACCGCTCTTCTTGGGGCGAGGAGCCTTCTTCTTCGCTGCTTTGGCCGGGGCGGGGGCTGGGGCGACTTCAGCCATAGTTCAGATGTCTGCTCGGAGCCTAACGTGAATCACGATAGTTTGTGTTTGAGGCGCACTGTGGGCTGAACTTAAACGTCACATGAGAACCATGTAGACCCAACCGTTCGCATGTCTTTACTGGGAGGACACAAGCGAAGGAGAAAGTGTGTTTTCTCCTCACGGAAAACTGATGAAAATAAACCACAGATAAAATACTAGCATTCAATAAACGAAAGGAACGTCAGGTAAACATGTCGGCCTTTGTACTGTGTCCAGTTTTAGCGCTGATGTCGCAGCCCTATGTTTGTGAATGCGCTAAACATCCGTCGTGCACTCTCGAGATACGCCGTGTCATCCGCTCTTTCACTCAATGTCTAATTTAATTCGTTATAAAACCCGACAAAAACACTGTACCGAGGCAGCGAAGGTAGCGGTCGATTCAGTTATGTAGAAGCCAGCTCTTTGTTATGACGCATACTGTTTTAAATATAATACGATTTTGCCTCGGCAAACACAGGCATGCTGGCGGCGAACTGGGGCTTATTTTTATCCTGAACTCCACGGACAGGTGCAGACTGTGCTTCTCCGTCACTATTGCGTCTGTCTATCACATAAACGTAGATCACCGAAGAAATATCCATATGTGTAATACAAGTACGCTATTAAAAAAGGATAACATTGAATGTAGGTAGGCTAGTAACCGACAGCCTAGCATGTAGGCTGTAGGAGTAGCATCATCTTGAATTAACACGAATTAATCTTTACTGTGGTGAGTTCTTATATTTATAAATCAAACGGAAATATAATCGATATTAAAAATATTCTATAATATTTGTGTGAAAATATTTGTATAATATTTGTGTAATATTTGTAACAGATGGTTAGAAGAAACGCATAATCATTATTGCTAGATTATTTAAATTCAATATAGTGTATTTTGTTGTAGACACTGACAATATATTACATTTAAATAATGCACATCATCACAACCTTCAGTAATGATTGGAAATAAAGACAAAAATTTAAGCAGAAACCAGGAAAAAATAGACTCAATTTAGTGTGTTGCAGAATAATAGTTAAAAAGATTATTCATTAATCCCTGAAAATGTTGCAGCCCACACCACCACCCCTGCTCACTGTGATGCATGTAGGAAACACAACGGTGAGTGAAAGGCCTTGGAGATGTCCTCGACATGATAGACCACAACCTGTAGTGTCCTTCCCGTACCTCACAACTCTATATCAATATTTAGTCTTCTCTATCAACCCCTCATTCATTGGTGAGAGACCTGTATTAACAGATAAAGAAAAATGGAGAGAAAAACAATTGGTGTGCAGACTAATTTTCTGCTTTATGATGTAAACATTACTAGTAGCCTACTGATTATGCGCCAGGGCTAAATATGCTCAACATGATTAGTTCTAATATAAGATGAATTAAGACAATGTCGATGGATACAAAGTTTAGAACAATAGTTAAACAAAAGTTTTTTGCATACAAATATTTAGGCTCTTGCACATGCGCAGAGCAAACTGATAATTCCACAGGTTAATGAGAGTTGCCACTTGTACGCCTACACCCCGAGTTCAAAATATATACAGACACGTACAGAATTGTCACAGGAGAAAAACAGTTCGAGGAGGACTTTTACAGTTTGTGAAAGGCCCTGAAAAGGGCCTTCAGTTCACCAACGTAGTCACGTACTTTACTTGGAGCTGGTGTACTTGGTGACGGCCTTGGTGCCCTCAGAAGTGGTAGTTTCACCTGAGTGATATGAGGTCATTTAGCAGATGCTTTTATCCAAAACAACTTACAATTACATGGTGCAGGTAGGGGTTAGGCATCTTGGATGCTTACAGGTAGGCCAACTCTGGGGCTTGAACCCATGACCTTCCAGCAGGGAGTCCAACACCCAGACCACTAGACTGCGCCCTGCCTGTTTTTTGACCTCTCTATCCCATTTTTTATTTCGCTGGAATAATTCTTACCCGAGTTCAGTGTGCTTTACTCTGTATTGTAACAGGCCTTTTACTGAAGTAAATTGTTAAACTTTATTGAGTAGTCCTGTGGATCTTTCTATATGAATATGAAGGGAATTGTTAAAGAGCATTAAGCTTGTGGCTTCATTCATTAGGAAATCATAATTATAGACATTATAGAGCCTTGTAGATGAGGTAGAGAGACATTGTGTTCCTGCTCTCTCTCTCTCTCTCTCTCTCTCTCTCTCTCTCTCTCTCTCTCTCTCTCTCTCTCTCTCTCTGTGTCATAAAAGTTATCAAACTGCTTCTTGTTATCTGGTGATTCTTTACCTATGCAACCACTTCCAACATGAGCTCTGATTGGCTCTCTGGCCCTGGTCATATTCTGCTGCTGCTGCTGATTGGTTGTTGGTGGGGTGTACGTTTACATTCACACAATATTTTATTACCATGGTTCCTAATGAGACTATATATTCTATAACTAAGCTGTTTTCATCCTGATACATATTCCACCGATCACTGCATGATCACGAGAGGAAAGATACTGGATATCAACCAGGTGAGTATTAACGTTGTGTTTCTGACAGAAATATATTAGGCTTGTCATTATTTTATGGATATAAATGTGACTTGTGATGTAAACAGAAGCTTTTCAGAGGAGAAGAATGTTGCCATATTATCAAATATATACCTGTAGAAGAACATTATTTTTGTAAGACAATTCATGACTGCCTTTTTTTTAACATTTAAATATTTTAGTATAGTTAATAAGTTACTGTCAAATGAATGAAAGTTATGAAATGTCTGACAAGCAAACGAAACTTACAGTATGTGAAAGTTAGCTGCTGTATATTAGTATTTCATTGTCAGCAATAAAGTCAGCAATAAAGTAGTTCTTTATTGCAACATTTCACAGCTTAATGATTGATTGTATTGATTAAAATCGGTAGTTATTGGTGTAGTTGACAGAGAAAGATCTGATCAAAGAATTGACCTTCAACCCTTTTCTGACTCACCTGACAATCTCTGTATCTAGCACGCACGCACACCCACACACACACACTCACTGAGAAAGCTGCAAAGCCTTTTACCACGTAACTTTTAATATGCTTTATCTATTCTTTACTATCTTTGAGCTGTGTCTGCTATAATCATATTTTTATTATTACAGTACAGTATTAGTACTGTAGGATAGTAACGTTAGTGCTTGTATCTCTAAGCCATCCATTTTGTTTTGTGTTTTTAAATGAGGTCACAGGTGGGACAGGTAGAAATACACAATGGTCCTCATTTATCAAACTTAATCAGAAATTAGCCCAGTAGAAGCATAGGAACATCTCCTGACATGATATGGTGTCGCGGGTCATCAGAGCCTTCAGCTCATTTGATAAATCAGATCCAGACGTGTACAGCCCATTCTTAGATATTATAAGGAAAGCCTTTACCATGACTGACTCTGCCTGCTGTTTCTGTCTTTCATCAGAGAGACAATGGCTTCCCAAGCTCTGCTGTCAGAAGAGGAATTCTCCTGCCCTGTGTGCCTTAAGATCTTTGAAGATCCTGTGATCCTGTCCTGTAGCCACAGCTTCTGTAACACCTGTCTACAGAACTGGTGGAGGGAGAATCCACAGCAGGAGTGTCCACTTTGTAAGAGAAGATCTTCAAAGAGTAAACCACCTCGTAACTTGATGTTGAAGAACCTGTGTGAGGCCTTCTTACAGCAGAGAGCTCAGAGAGCTTCTGCAGGGTCTGTAGAGGTCTGCAGTCTGCACTCTGAGAAGCTCCAGCTCTTCTGTCTGGATCATCAGCAGCCCATTTGTCTTGTCTGTCGAGATTCAGAACAACACACAAACCACATCATCAGACCCATTGGGGAAGCTGCACAACGTCACAAAGCTGAAGTCCAGAAGTCACTGGAACCCCTTAAGGAGAAGTTAAAGGTTCTTCAGAAAGCTAAAGGAGACTGGGTCCAAACCACAGAAGAAATGCAGGTCCAGGCCAAGGAGACAGAGAGTCAGATTAACGAGGAGTTTGAGAAGCTCCAGAAGGTTCTACAGGAGGAACAGAAGGCCAGGATCTGTGCTCTGAGAGAGAAAGAGAAGAGCAAGAGTCAGATGATGAAGGAGAAGATTGAGGGTCTGAACAGAGAGATGAAAGATGTTTCAGACTCTATCAGAGCTGTAGAGAAACAGCTGGTAGCTCCAGATGTCTCCTTCCTGCAGAACTACAAGGCTACAGTGGAGATAACCCAGCGATCTCTGCCTCAGGAGCCTCAGTGGCCCTCAGGAGCCCTGCTAGATGTGACCAAACACCTTGAGAACCTGAAGCTGACCTCCCTAGTGGAGGAGATCCAGCAGATGCTGAGATCAGCAAGGACTGGAATGTAGGATCTCTGTCAATGAAAATATGACCATGTATATTGTCTATTAGTTTATTTAATTTACACTATTCTTATATTCTTCCATATAATATTTGGATACTTTGTTTTTTAGGGCTGTAGTCAAGACTACCTATATCCAGTCCAAGACAAGTCCAGGACCAGAACTAGTCAAGACCAAGTCAAGACCGAGTCCAAAGAGGTTTGAATCCAAGTCCCAAGCGGAGAAAATCCAGCAGATCCCGAGATCACCAAGGACTGGAATGTAGGATCTCTGTCAATGAAAATATGACCATGTTAATTGTCTATTAGTTTATTTCATTGATCCTCATATCCTTCAATAATATTGGGACACTTTGTTATTATATTGTGTAGTGTGACCTATAAGTGATGCCTGATAGATACTTATTGTTCTAGGAGGTTGTGTAATGTTGGTTTCCATCACTAAAGACAGTATGGTGTCCTGACTGTGTTTCTCCCCCAGTGTGGACCCCACAGTGGCAACGTTCAGCGCTCTGAGGAAGTGTAAGTGTGTTTTTCCTTTCATTTGTGAACACAAAGCAGCACACATCATGATTCATATTGTTCATTCAACAATAATTCCTTGAAATACAGACTTAAGATTTCAACTGACAAGTTGAGGTAGAGGTTGATGATGATGAACCTGCTATAGAGGTGAGTTTAATAATAATAATAATATTATTATTACTAAACCCATTAAGACCTAAGCGTGTTCCAAAAAGCATTCTAAAACCTAAAGGCATTGTGTGAAAACCACCGCCTAAAACCAGATGGTTTTAAACTAAAACATTTTCTCAGACTATGAAGCAGAAAGAAACAGGAAATTATATCTATTTCTTTCCAGCGATGCTCGTAAATACGCCAATATTGTGGATGGGAAACTGTTTGTGACGATAGAATATATATTTATAAAATATCGCTATGTGTATTCCACTGTCTGAACAACCAGGAAATGCAGATGGCCGAGATGCGTAGTATCAGAGACGGTTATTTTTGGTAGAATACCTTGGCCAGAGGCCTAAAAAAACTAAATTACGATGCATGTAATCGGTCGCGGGTCTTGAAAACGATGATATAATCTAAAACTAGCTCACGTCACTTCCGGTCCTAAAGGGAGAAGGATACAGACGTCGCTCCCAGTCTTAAAGGGAGATTAAGACAAATGTTGCATCCGGTCTTAATGGGTTGATAATGAAGACAAAAATTATTTAGTGTGTGTGTGTATCCTCCATCCATGCACCGCCTTCCGTGGCAGCAGTACCAATACACATGAATGTGCTATAGGGATCTGCGCCATCATTAGACTTTGTTCCCTACCAAAGATGCGATCGCGACAGTAGCGAGTCGAGTCGACCCGCGAGGAGGATTGTATTTTTCTCTGCTCATAGAAGCTAGCGTACTCCATCTGTCAATCACTCCACTACTGAATGACCCAATCAGAACGCTGCGACAGCGTCAAGCAGCGCTGTGTAGAAACACACTCAACAGCTAAACTGACAGATTACATAGAGCGCCCAATATGGGCTGTCTGCCAGAACTGTCACTAACTATTTATCAAATACGTTTTTATAGTAACACAAAACAACTGCTAGTGGTGTTTTGAGTGCATTCCACCTTTAATGGAGAGTTGTATGAGGAAGAGTGATGAAGATGTCTAAGATGTAACATTCCTATAATGATTGTGTATTGTGTCTTGTTCTCCACCAGATGCCTGTAAACTCACACTGGACCCAAACACAGTAAACTACTACCTCTCTCTGTCT
>JAOEHI010003124.1:0-11016 GCA_025447815.1 Percopsis transmontana
AGGGAAAAGACATACAACAGGCAAAACAGAGAAAAACACACACCACACAAAGGACAGACACAATAGCCCCATGACAGTACCCCTCCCCCCCCCTTAACGGACGCCTCCTGGCATTCCACTAGGTTTTTTTTCGTGCTCTTTGTGAAAATCCCTCACCATATGTGGGTCTAAAATAAATCGCCTGGGGATCCAGGACCTCTCCTCCGGGCCGTAACCCTTCCAGTCCACCAAATATTGAAAACCCCTCCCCCGTTTTCGGACATCCATGATCCTCTGGATGGTGTATGCCGGATGGTTGTCGATAATCCGGACCGGCGGTGGGGGATCCGGAGGAGGACACAAGGGGCTGGAGGACACAGGCTTCAGCTGGGACACATGGAATGTAGGGTGGATCCTCATGGCCCGAGGGAGCTTCAGGCGGACTGCCGAGGGACTGATAATGGACTGCACCTCGAACGGTCCTAAAAACCGGGGAGACAGTTTCCGTGAGTCAGTTCGTAAAGGGATGTTCTTGGATGATAGCCACACCCTTTGTCCCGGCTGGAACTCGGGCGCCGGAGTCCGGTGTTTGTCCGCCACCTCCTTATTCCGTTCCGTGGTCCGCAGCAGAGCCTCCCGGGCGTCAACCCACACCTGTCAGCAGCGGCGAAGGTTCTCCTGGACCGAGAGAACTGCAAACTCCTTCTCCTGTGCTGGGAATAGAGGAGGCTGGAATCCCATAACTACCTCGAATGGAGATAGGCCGGTCGCGGAGGTAATTAAGGAGTTGTGGGCGTACTCAATCCAGGGGAGGTGTGTTGCCCAGGATGAAGGATGTTGAGCCGCCACACACCGCAGGGATGCTTCCAGGTCCTGATTGGCGCGCTCTGTCTGTCCGTTAGACTGGGGATGAAAGTCTGATGACAAACTCACTGACGCCCCTAGGGCAACACAAAAATCCTTCCATACACGGGAAATAAACTGTGGGCCTCGGTCAGAGACAATGTCCACAGATATTCCTTGGAGACGGAATACATGCTGGACAACGAGGTCTGCGGTCTCGCTCGCAGTGGGTAATTTAGGTAATGCCACATAGTGAGCAGATTTAGAGAATCTGCCCACGATGGTAAGTATTGTGTCATTACCTTCTGATACTGGGAGTCCGGTGACGAAGTCCAAGGCAATGTGCGACCAGGGTCTGCTGGGAACCGAGAGCGGCTGTAGTAGCCCCGAGGGAGACTGGTGAGAAGCCTTGTTTTGGGCACAAGAGGAACAGGCCGCCACATATGCCCGCACGTCCGCCTCCGCGGAGGGCCACCAAAAGTGTCTCCGTAGTAGAGTCAGTGTGCGTGACCTCCCAGGATGACAGGCAAAGCGGGCGGTGTGGACCCACTCCAGAACCCGTGACCGCACGGACTCCGGGACGTAGAGCCAGTTAGCCGGCCCACCCGCCGGACCTGGATCACCCTCCTGGGCGTTACGTACCAATGACTCAATCTCCCAACGAACAGCGGCCACTATGCAGGAGGCTGGCAGGATAGGCTCTGGCTATCCTGTCTTCAGGACCCGGAAACTGGCGGGACAGCGCGTCAGGCTTCACGTTCCGTGAAGCCTGACGCTAAAAAACAGTACCAAAAAAACAGTGCCAACCTGGCCTGACGCGAGTTGAGGCGCTTAGTAGTCTGCATAAACTCCAAGTTCTTATGGTCCGTCCAGACCATGAACGGCTGCTCAGCCCCGTCAAGCCAGTGGCGCCATTCCTCCAAGGCTAGATTCATGGCAAGCAACTCACGGTTCCCCACATCGTAGTTGCGTTCAGGAGGTGACAGCTTCCTGGAAAGAAAGGCACACGGGTGTAACTTTTGGTCCTTAGGCGACCGTTGGGACAGGACGGCTCCCACCCCCGTGTCAGACGCGTCCACCTCCACAACAAACGGGAGCGTGGGGTCCGGATGTATCAACACGGGGGAGGTGGAGAATCGTTGTTTGAGAGTTTGTACTGCATGCTCCGCCTCCTGTGACCATACGAACGGCACCTTAGGTGACGTGAGTTTAGTGAGGGGTGCCACAACCTGACTAAAATTCAGAATGAAGCGTCTGTAAAAATTAGCAAAGCCCAGAAACCGTTGCAACTGCTTACGGGTAGCGGGGGTAGGCCACTCTGTGATCGCCTTAATTTTGTCGGGGTCAGCGGACACCTGTCCGCACTCAATGATGAACCCCAGGAATGGAACAGAGTCCTTGTGGAACTCGCACTTTTCAGCTTTAATATAAAGCTTGTTCTCCAGTAAACGCTGGAGAACCTGGCGGACGTGGACAACATGTTCCTCGGGGGTCTTTGAAAAAATAAGAATGCCATCAATGTAAACAAATACAAAGCGGTTTAGAAAATCCCTTAAAACATCATTCACCATTCCCTGGAACACGTCTGGGGCGTTGGTGAGCTCAAAAGGCATCACCAAATATTCATAGTGGCCTAGCGGTGTATTTAACGCCGTCTTCCATTCGTCCCCCTGGCGAATACGGACGAGGTGGTAGGCGTTGCGAAGGTCGAGTTTGGTGAATATAGATGCTTCCTGTAAGGGCTCAAAAGCGGAATTAATAAGTGGTAGGGGATATTTGTTTTTAACAGTGATGTTATTAAGGCCCCGAAAGTCGATGCAGGGGCGTAAGGTCTTATCTTTTTTATCAACAAAAAAAAACCCTGCCCCCACTGGAGAGGAACAAGGGCAGATAAGCCCTGCTGCTAATGAGTCACTAATGTACCTCTCCATAGTTTCCTTCTCCGGTCGTGACAGGCTGTACAGCCTGCTGGAGGGTAAGGGAGCTCCGGGCAACAGGTCAATAGCACAGTCGTACTGTCTGTGCGGGGGTAACGAGAGCACCTTGTTTTTGCTGAACGCCTCTCTCAGGTCGTGATATTCCTCTGGCACAGAGGATAAGTCTATGGGTTTACCTGACGGGGTCGGAGCGCCCTCTGCTGGTGGAATAGCGGAGCCGAGGCACTCCGAGTGACAACGGGATGACCAGCCAGTCACACTCAGCCGACGCCAGTCGATAAGTGGGTTGTGTTTCTGCAGCCAAGGAAACCAGAGGATGAGAGGAGTGGTAGGTGTAGCCATGATTTTAAAAGTTATGGTCTCCCGATGGTTCCCGGATGTGACTAACGTTACCGGAACGGTCTGATGAGTAATGCTCGCTAACGGGTGACCATCAATGGCAGCGACTCCGAAAGAGCCATGAGTTGTGTCAGGGGTATACCAGCCTGCTTCACTATCCCAGGATCCAGGAAGTTATCCTCAGCACCCGAGTAAATGAGAGCTGAGCATGGCAACGATTGCCCTAGAATGAGTAACGTGGCCGGGATCTGGAACTGAGGAGCTGTGGGTGTCGACTGAGTCTTTGGGCTCGATAGTACACCCACTGCTACTACCGAGCCGTGTCTTTTGGCAGGTTGGGGCACTGGTTGAGAAGATGTGAAGCCTCACCTCAGTACAGGCACTCACCCGCCCGAAGGCGTCGTTTACTCTCCTCGGGGGACAACCGGGTGCGGCCCAGTTGCATGGGCTCCTCCTGGCTCGGCAGGGAAGTAGGTGGAGAAAGCTGCTCTCGGGGGAAAAAAGTGTGGGGCATAGTCATCGCCGCACCCCTTTCGGACACGCGCCGTCGAGCCCCTCTCGCCCATCGCCGCTCATGTAGCCTGTCGTCAACCCTGATGGCAAGTAATACAAGGTCCTGCAGGTCGTTAGGCTCGTCACGGGTAGCCAGCTCGTCTTGGAGAGTCTCGCTTAATCCGTTAACAAAACCACTGGACGTAGACTGCTTCATAACCAGGGTAGTGAGTTGAGTGACCTGGTTCATGAGCTGGAGGTTGTTGTCCATCAGCGTTCGAAGAAATTGGTCGTGTTGTCCCAGTAGAATGCCTTGCGACTGGAGAGCTTGAGGCAAGCGATCCCCCTCCTCCGCATGTGGTGTCACTGAAGGGTCCATGGCCAGATTATTCTGTTAGGGTGGGGGGTTGACCCAACACTCAGAAAACACCACAGCGAAACAGCGGTAAAAATAAGAGAATGTTTATTCTCAAAACAGAACAAAAAGGTTAACTCAGCCTACGGATCCTATCGGTAGAGTTCGGTAGGGGAGTTGAAGGTAGAGAGGAGACACTGTCAGCAGGTAAGTCCAGAGCGATGTCGTCTACGGAGATATAATAATCTGGCGCTGTTGCAGTCTTCCGCCCAAGCTTAAAAGCAGTAGAGGATGATGAAGGCATTGGCCACAGCTGTGCGGGAATCAGGTAGGTGCTGGCCACACCCCCTTCACCTCTTTCCAGGGAAAAGACATACAACAGACAAAACAGAGAAAAACACACACCACACAAAGGACAGACACAATAGCCCCATGACAGATATGGGCAGGGTTTGGATTTGGTCTGTCAGCTGGAGTCAGCGGATGGCTACGCTTGAATACGTGGCCTTCCAGAACTGACGCAGAATGCTAGATTTCTCAATAAGTATCATCGAGGGGCCTCAAGGGCCTCTATTTCTCATTTACTTGCTTTCATGTGCATCCCGCATCTCACACACAGTAAATTAGAACTCTGGTGCCCACTATTGGCCTTCTCATGTATGTACATATATTGGGCGCACCTAGGCCCGGTGCTCTAATAACAAAAGCCAGCCTCACCTTCTCCCCAGTGAATCGCATCCTGGCAGCACATGCTCTTAGTATGTATTCTATGTAAAAAAAAAAATATATATATATAGTCATTAATATATCACCAGAAGTCCATACACAAATCGAGTGCTTTACTTTCAGATTCAAAATTAAGGTGGATAGCCTATCTTAGCTTCCGAAACTCTCACAAATATCTCCTCTGGTGCAAAGCCAAATAGACACTTAGAAAGACATCACTGCTTTAAATTCTGGCCATAAAGAACCAACGTTCTCAGTTTACTCAGTTCGCCTTACTGAGTAAAATGGAGGAAATGGATAGAGTGCAAGGGGAGGGGGAGACTATGAGTGAGAGAGTCATCAAGGGATAGTC
Source organism: Percopsis transmontana (assembly GCA_025447815.1). Lineage (NCBI taxonomy): Eukaryota > Metazoa > Chordata > Actinopteri > Percopsiformes > Percopsidae > Percopsis > Percopsis transmontana. The sequence continues at coordinate 5,024 of JAOEHI010003124.1, forward strand.
AAGAGATGAAAATGAAAAGTCGTGAGTTACAATGGAGAGAGGAGAGAGAAATAGACAGAAATGAGATTGAGGGAAAGAGATAAAGGGAAAGTGGGGGTCTAAGGTAGGATGGATGGCCTCTCACAAGCCATCTCCGAATCCTCTGGCTTTCAAATTGGCCACTGGTCAGGGTGAGTGATGCACGTGTGACATTTATTAGCCTGGGGAGACTGTCAACACAAACCAAGTGTATTCTGGGAAGAAGAGAGGAGAAGAAAAGAGTGTGTGTGTGTGTGTGTGTGATTGGGGGAAGGGGGGGGGGGGGCGAGGTGGACTAGCAGAAGAAAAAAAGTGTCTAGATTTTAGGTGTCAGTACAGGGAAGACGGACCTACAGTCATTGAATGTAACCTCCAATCATTTTCCTGTCTCATTCTTTGACTCTGCTGCCTTAGGAGGCAGACATCTTTCAGCCGTTGATAGGGAAGCAGAATCTTTTTTTTGTGAAAAAATAAAGGGGAAGTGCACTGATGAGCTACATGTGATCCCTTTTTCCAACCCCAGGTTTCCCCTCCCTGCTATCGCTCACCTCGCCGGCCACTTAAAGCACAGCAATAGAGACATTTATCTCCAGGGACAAGACTATATCTGTCTCCATAGAACTTCGGGGATGGATGGATGTACTGTGGACATGGTTGCTCTGCCTTTTCTTTAGCTGTGTAGAGCTCGAAAAGTTTAAAGGCATTGATTTAAGTAATAATTATATATACACTTCATTAACTACTGTAGATTTGGTCATTAATGGAAAAATCTAATCATTTAGCAGCAACTCAATGCATAAATGCATGCAGACATGGTCAGTATGGGACATCAGGGTGGTATTAAGTATGTTGAGCTACTATACCACCTTCACCACTCTAGGGAAAAAAGATCATCCATACATCAGAGGATATGAACAATCTATGAGAGGACACCAGACAGCAGAGAAAAGACAGGTCACAAACTATCACGTGGCCTGCAATCAGTACATATTTAACATTTTGTTACATACTGTCACAAATATTTACATACTGTCTAATAGAGATGCTGGCATGGATAAATGTTGCTAAAAGAAATTTCGAAATTTAACTTCATACCTAACCTAATAACTGCAATATTACACAACAAAGAAGCATGGGAGTCTCCTGAAAAATTAAACAATAATGTAATGGCCTTGGTTACTTTCTAGGAATTCCAGGTCTGAATGGCCCTATCAAAGATTTTCAATGAGGAAAACTGAATTAATTAACACTTCTAGACCCTCTGATATAACCACACCAACACACCAACATCTCAAACTTCTCATTGAGACGGGCAAAAAACAGAGGGCCCTACCTTGTACCCGGCGCAAAGCGGCGCCAAGCTTGATGGAAGTGTCTTTCAGTTTCAGACCGACGCAGTTGTCATTTTCCCGTCTGGTGCCCACGCTGTTTAAATAGCCAATGCACTTGCGCCCATCTGAGCGCCGTGGGCGTGTTGGTCTTAAAATTGGGGGTGATCAGGCAAATTGTTGACATATTGCTATCTCTAGGCGATTGCGTGATTGACCAACAAAAACCTTGTCTGAAGACAATGACACAGTATAGTACGATAGTATAGCCTACTATTGTATGCGGCTACATAGACAGGTGCACAACGCTCTTGTTATATACAAATAAAAACATTACTATTGTGTACATCATGATATTTTATCCTGCTTTTATCCTTCTTTCTTACTACTGATGCAAGTGCATCTGGCTCTTAAAGAGAATGGGAGATGACACTCTGAGCGGTTTGTTGCATGTTATGCCCAAAACACAACCATGAATAATCAAGAGATAAGTATAACCTTTTTGAACGCCCTAATGCATTTGCGCCATGCACTTTAGACCATGCGCTTAGATCGTTAAAATAGGGCCCAGTCTCAAATGACCATTGGTCTAACATAACTAACCAGAGCTTAAGTCTCAGTTCAATCAGCACCATCGGTTTGTTTAACCTGAGAAGCGCTCCAGCCAATGTCACACAGAGATGATCATCACATTTATTATTCAAAATGGAGAAACCAATCTTCTCGGAGGGATGACCTTTACACTACGTGTGTGTCGACGTGTGTGTGTGTGTGTGCGTGTGTTTGCGTGTATGTGTGGCATGGGTGTGTGTGTTTACCCTACTTTTACCTTATTTTAGCTCAAATACCCTTTTAATGTTCTCACAGCACATCCACACACCCACCCACAGACTTACATGAATACACATATACACCGATGAGCCAAAACATTATGATCACTCACAGATGAAGCGAATAATGTTTATTACCTCATAACAACGCCGGTAGATGTACACACGTCTATGTACATTCCCCTCCTGCCATATTTGCTCAAATCATACTTACTGAGAGAGATTAAAAACGCTATCAAAATGAAATATGAATGTCAAAAGAAATGTGAATATTAAGGTGATCAGATGTTTATGGTCTTATTGACACTGCTAATGTCATAAAATGCTACCCAGAATGTATTGTTACAAGGTGGTTATGATTCTACACAAAAAAAATACTCAAATGGACAAGTGAGAGAGAGAATAGAGGGAATGGAAGAAAACCCAGAAAGTTGATGAATAACATGGAATGGCTCTCAGAGCATTCACTTGAAGAGAAATCTTCAAATGGGGTGACCTTCTGGTGATAAAGGCTGTTTTAAGACTCTCCCTTTGAGTTGAATAGCCTATAACCTATATACTGTGTCAGAGTTGCTTATTTTATTGATTGTGTGAACTGAATTTACCTTGATATTTTAATTTTATAGTGGTCAGAATATACAGTATATACTGTGTATATAAAATATTTAATATTATGGTTTCTATCTTAGGACAGAGTGTCTTTTCTAACTGAACAACAGTGCACAGACACAGGTAGTCTGAGAAAAAAACAGCGAGCATTGATTTCCTCACGGTCATCGTCTGCCTAGACATTGCTGTCCCACACAACACCATTAACACAATGCCATTAATCATGTAACGGGAGGGGTTTAGGGACACTGTTTAGAGACCAAGCACAGCTACCCATCTATCCAGACTGAGATCTAGACACCCGACACAGGAGCAGGTTCAAGGCATGGGGGTCCCTCGGTAGAGAGTCAGAGATAATGCAGGTAAAGGGTTCAGGGACCATATGGGTACCCTAACCTCAAAGCTAACTAAATACATGTAATATAATATTTTAAAAGAATATATATAATTTTAAAAATATAATAAAAATATATTTTTTAAAGACTTCTTCGAACACACTCCTTCGAGCAAAGTGAAAAATATATTTCAGCAATTAGCTAAAAAGTGTCGAGCATAATTTAAGTAAGTCCAAAACCACCACAACTTTAACATCACTGGCCTTGCACTCGTTTTCATAAATTTTGTAATTAATTACAAATCAATTTAATCCAGAGTTGACAAACAAATACAATGATGATGATGCCGATATGTACGCTGTCAAAAATGTAAGTGTAATTATCGAATGCTGAAACATAATCATTGTTGTGCTTTGTTAAAAAGTGTGTTAAAATCCAAGGCTTCACGAGGTTGAGTGGTGACTTGTTTAGGAGAAATAATTATTTTATTCATCAGTCATTCCTTTATTTCAACCTGCACTGCTAAAACACTAAGGTGTTTTTTTATCAGAAAAATACAGGATACCCCTTTAGAGAAATGTAATGTAAATGATTAAGTCGACAACATTTTCCTTCAACAAGCTAGCTAAATAAATTTTTGAAATACATAAACAATTTTCATTTGCCAGTGTTCTGCCTAGTTCTTTGCTTATTATATCCCACCACTCAGGTTTTCTTGCAACATCCATGAAGCATTTAATTAGAGGTCCTTCTCTATACACAGAACTAGATTTTCACTGTCCATTTTGTGTCAGGAAATCAACATTGGGTTTAGCTTTGTTGTTAAATATCAGAACTTTGGACAGTGCTGTCTGCTGCTGTCAGTGTAACATTTGCCATTTCACCCTCAATGAAAACAATGACATCGCATTACTCACTAGGACGTGAGGTGTGTCTTTATGTATAGGTGCTCCACGCAAGATGTGGGAGCCGTACTCCAAAAAGTCCGTCATGTGACATCTTTAACCAATTGTAAGTGAGCGTATATTGTATAATTGTAAGTGAGCGTGACATTTTTTCTCAAGTTATCTTGATGAGTGGCTACGCACTCCAGTGTGCAAAACTAACTAGCGATTGGACACCATTGTTTTGCCTAAACTAAATTTGTGTTAGTCTCAAGTATACCGTGGGCCTAAGTCTCTGTAACAAAAGCCAGTGACTGTAGTTCCCACAGACAGCCAGTGAGGGCAGCAGCCGTTTGTCACGCAGTTAAGACCTACATTGTATTGTTTTTAAAAAAAAGAAGGTTTTAAGCACCTAAGGTCTGGGGAAAAGTTCATCTGGCTAAAACTGCTTTACTTTGGTACTGCATGCGTCAACAATCTGTGCAGTCTGCAACAGCACATCTGTCTTCAGCATATTTACGTGTTCTATTAATCTATCCCTGTCATCTGTCCCTCTTGGTTTTCTGTGGCACTACCGAGTCATTTGGCAACTCTAAACTCTGTCTCCCTCTTGACAGACAGACAGAGAGATGTTTGCATATCAACGTGTCCATGTTAGGCGAGACCTGACATCAAAGTACTTGACATTCCCTTGGCACTAAATCTTATTCACATTCAGGAGACATGTGCCTTTAACATTCTTAGCACTTTTTCTCATCCCCGCATAACCAGAAGTCCGGAAAACAGCATCCAGTACAAAAGGCTGCATTAATTCGCACCACACAGGATGAATGGTAGCAGTCACACAGTATCAATGCCTCAAGACTGCTGAACCATAATAGTGAAGGCAAAGGAATGAAGATCCTATCACTCGAAGAGGAACTGGGAATACTATAGGAGTCAGCTTTTCAAGGCTACACACACACTTGACTCTTGTTTCATATGAGAGGCTAACCTTCTTGTACAATGTGTCTACATAGGTTATCAGTCAAGGGTGGATTGTGGAATCTTTATTGTGTTTCAATGAAGAAAAAAATATGGGGCACAGGGGACACTATGAGTGACAGGTCTTGTTCCATGGCCAATAGTGGGAACATTTTTAGTCTATACTGGCTATTGAAGACTGAAGAGAAAGTCACTGTGAATGACTGTAAAGGAGGGTGTGTGTTTAGAGACCTATTAAAAGCATAGCTGACCCAAAACCCTTTAGTTTGCTTTAACATGGTCACATATATCACATACAGTTTCTGAAGTTTGTTGTCATTTTCTGTGCTACTTTACGATCTCACTACTTAATTTTGATTGCAGCTTTTAAAACACGGTTTTGTCTAAAGCAACTTACAGTGAGTACGATTACAAGTATGAAGGAGCAGGTAGGGGTTAGGCATCTTGCTCAAAGATGCAAACAGGTAGGCCTTGCATGTTTTCTGTATACCAGGATGTTCAATTACTTGAGAGGGCTATCTCTCCTAGATTTATTGCATCAACAAATATTTTTTTTCCTGAAATGAGATGGCAACATCTCACCTTTGTGAGACAGACACCTCTTTTAAAAACTCGGGCAACAGCGGCTGTTTGGGGGTCTAATTGATGGCCCACTGTCTCTCTGCCTCAACTCTAGCTAAAGGGGTTTATGGGCTCCGTAAAACAGTACCACAGACAGACAGACTGGACAGTCAGACTTAGGGAAAACCAAGAGACATACCAGGGAACAGGCAGGGTCGTGACAATAAATACCACTGCATCACAGTACAGATTCTTCCACCCTCAGTATGACAAAAAGATTTACTTGTCAGAGAGCTTTGGAGCTCATATTTGAAGAGAGTCAGGCACACAGCGATGTGGAAGAAGAAGATGTCTCCGAATTTGAGGATGTCACGACCCGAGCCCGTCAGCAGAGGTAGACACACTCCTTCCCTCTCAATCTACCTCACCCTTTGATTATCTCGG
>JAOEHI010003125.1:0-11015 GCA_025447815.1 Percopsis transmontana
GTGTGTGTGTGTGTGTGTGTGTGTGTGTGTGTGTGTGTGTGTGTGTGTGTGTGTGTGTGCGTGCGTGTGCGTGCGTGCGCGCGCACTAGCCTCTTAAAGTGGCCTGGTCAATTAAATCCACATTGAGAATGAATGATTTGCAAATGATGTCCAAACAAGTGAATCGGTTAATCTAATTGTACACACACAGAATGACGTAATAGTGCCCCACATGACAGTGCGGGTGGTTGTAGAGGGAGGGGGAGAGAATAGCGTAAACCAATGTTTGCTGTATGGGGAGGAGTGGAGAGGAATGCCAGCCACTCGACACGCAGATGAGGGCGGGTTTGGTAACACTGGTTTCAACCACCAGGGTAATCCCAGGTGTCCCATTGGAGAGAAATATGGATATGATCATATGTATCTGTCTACAAATAATATCATCTGATGAAATGATCTCTCTACACACAAAACACACAGTAATGTGTGTTTTTATTTGTGTGTGTGTATTGTGTGTGTGGAGCAGAGACACTTCTGGCCAGCCTCTGAGGGGTTGATGATACTAAACACACTGGAGAATGCCCCGGCTGTGACCCAGATGCACGCACATACACACACACACACACACACGCACACACACACTCACACACACACACATGCACACACACCGCCCTCAAACCATTCTGTTCTCTTTACAACTTTACAAAATAGGCTTTTAATTTAGCGGTGCCGTGTGGGACCGCCAGCATCAATCATGGTGAGGAGGCCGAGGGGCCCCGCCTCTGTCCCCTGGGCCCTCTTGCTGAGGAAGATGCCTCCCCCTAACACACACACACACACATGCTCTGTCTGTCTCTCTTTCTTTCTTTCATAAAAACACTCTTTCAGAAGACATTATCACCCCCTCAGCCAAACATACAAATACACACACACACACATGCAAATACACACTGTGACACAGACACATGCATAACACATACGCACACATGCACACACGCACACACACAGTCCCCTCCAGGCTGTAAGCTGATGAGAAGCCACCAAACACAGATGGGCCCAAAACAGAAAGGTGTGAACATTACAAATGTTTCTGTCTTTTTTTGATCATTAGTTTTATGGTATGTTTTCATAAGTACATTAGTGTGCGCCACACAAAACACAGGCCCAGTTCTTATATACTGTACATTTGAAGAGGAAAGGTTCATAATTTGTCGTCCTAACTTCCTGTTTTACATTAATCTTTTTTCCCTTTCTCTTTCTGGTCTTCTTCTTGGAATTCTTTTATTCAATCTTGTTCTTCTCTAAGCCAATTTGTATTTGCATTGCAAACATTCATTTCCATTTTGGGTGCATGCGCACGTCTCCTTTGTTAATTGGATTTGGATCATTTCCAAATGTTCACTGTGTGCCAAGCAATATTTCTAGGATAATTATATTCTGAAGAGATCAGTATGAATTTTGTCACTGACTTGATAGCTTGTCAGTATGTCACCGACGTGACATTGATATTTTATTGCACGTGAAAGACACCTCGCGTGAATCGAAATGTCAAATGGACTGAACATTGCAGCAAAACAGACCATCACTGTTCAAAGTTTCACAGAAAATTTGCATTTTGTGTTTTCTGATACAGTGTTGTCAGGCATATTTTATGTATGTATTACTAGCAAATAGTAACAACACTTACTGCAGTGTTATTCTTTTTAATTCACATCACAAATGTGAGATGTGTGATGCAACACTGACTATGTTTACATTTACACAGTATTCCAGTTGATGCCCTTCTTCTGAATAAGGCAATATTCTGAATAAACTTTGAACCTGACAACGGAAAATAAACACTTCATATTATATATATATATACTATTAAATATAGTATATTTCTGTTTTCATGCAGCCCTGAATAACCCAATTTACAAAAAACGCCTCCATAACGCACATTGCCATACTGCCATTACGTTATATATATATATACTGTATATAACTATATTTTAAGATAACATTTTACTCACTACTCACTATAAGCAAACACATCCTCGCTCTATGGTTAGTACAACCTGCTTGAAATGATCAGCCATGCGGTATTTCCGCACAGCTAGCAATATCTAGGTCTTTCACAATGTCATGGAAAAACACAGGTGTAGCTCACGTATTTTTGTGCCTGTTTTGTTTAACCAGTTTACCAGTATAGACAAAACTAGTGAAGCAAAGAAGCATACCTAAATGAAACGGACCTATAATTAATGTTGTAAGCATCAGCTGTGTTTTTGCTACTGTACTATAACACCTTAATGACACAAAAATGTTAATTTAAGCAAAAAACAAGAGTTTGTATATACAAATGTAACCATTAACAGATTTTCTTTTTCATAAAAAAGGCCTAATCGAGAACATCCAAACAGAACTTTCTCTAAGGTGTGTTTTGGCAAAAGGCCTTATTTAAAATATCTAAACAGAATTTGCAGTTGAAATTGTAGTATTGTCTTTGGAATATTGTCAATAGTGGCATTTTTGTGCACATGTAAATGCAGCTAGCGTCTGAGTGTTCTAGTAAGTAAGGGGAGAGAGGAAATACTCAAATTGCTTTACCTCTCTCTCTCTCTGTCTGTCTCCCTCTCTCCTATGCTAGCTGGTGTAATCTGATAAACTAAGCACAGAGAGGTGCGATAAGGCCGGGCCCCCCCTGGGGCGTTGTGTCGTTCCCGTCCCCTACTCTCGTCTCTCTTCGTCCATACCCCCCCCCCCCCTATCCCGACGGCTGCGTCTCCTCTGCTGCCGCTGGCGGTGCTAGTTTAGTATGCATAGAGCTGAGCTATCTGCTCCAGTGCACCTTGACTCTCCTCACACACACACACACACACACACACACACACACACACACACGCAAACCTGTGTTATAACATACAAATATAGACAAGCATACAAAAACAAACATACAATCATTGGCATACACACAGACACACAAACACACACAAACCAATGTTAAAATGGACATCCTGTACACAGACACAAATACACATAAACAAGCATACATAGGCCTACACAGCGTACATAGTAAAAATATTCATAAGAATACATATTTATACACACACACACACACACAGACACAAATGAACAGCACTTACACAAATAATCATAGAAACATACTATAGGCTACATACAGGATCACAGGCAGATAGTGTATGTACGTATAAATAATTATCTCTTTTTTTTTTAACGCCTGGATTTGAGAATAGTATACAAAGCCAAAAATGTGAGCGTGAATGCATGGTGAAACTTTGTAAACTGTATTCAGAGTCATTTGACAAGGAATGACATTAAAAATAGGAATAATGATTAAATAGGAATAGCAGTTCACAATTAGTGTGTATTCTCCTAGAGGTTATTCTGACATTAAAATCACAATTTGCAGGTGTATGTGTGAGGGAGGGGGGTGGATTGTGGGGGTGGGAGATAAGACAAAGTCAGCGTGTTTGCTGTCCCTTTCTGTGTTGCCTGGCCATTAAGGTCAACCTGCTATCTGATGGAGACCATGCTGGACATGAACAGTCAGCATGTGTGTGCCGGTGTGTGTCTGTGTGTGCGTGCGTGTGTGTGTTTATTCGTCTGTAAGCTGCCATCGCTGCTAACAGGGCTGTATATTTCTGTTAACTTTCTCTTTTGTTTATGTACGTTAACATCACCACTACACACTACACCCAACAAATAATGATGCAACTATACGTTTTTATTTCTGATAGCACACCAATGAATTTATTGTAGTTTCAGTTCAAATGTTTAATGTCTGGTTATTTTCCAATATTTTCCAATGTTTTTGTTACTTGTGTCGGCCCACTGGGGGTGCTAGTAAGTGGAGTCCGGGTAGAAATCCGGACCTATGATCCAGGAGAAACTGCCAGTACGCTGAGATATATCAGTATTAATTTGTCTTTATAGCACTTTTATGCTAAGATGGCTCCAGTATCTGAAACCATTTGTTGTTTCATGGTTTATTTATGGGGCAGGATAGTCTAGTGTTCAAGGTGTTGGACTCCCAGCTGGAAGGTCATGGGTTCAAGCCCCAGGGCTGGCCTACCTGTAAGCATCCTTGAGCAAGATGCCTAACCCCTATCTGCACCATGTAGTTGTACGTCGTTTTGGATAAAAGCGTCTGCTAAATGGCCTAATTGTTATTTGAGTCTTACTGAATGCACATGAACAAGTACACCCCCCCAGGGAGAATACGTGGAAATGATCACTTGTATTTCTCCCAATTTCTCTCCAGTAGGGTGTTTTTCTTTTGTTATGGGTTTTTGTTCTTTTCTGTCCTTTGTGTACTTGTTTAAGTTGAGCCCGGAAGGACTTTTCTAAGTTGTGTTTTTTTTTCTTCTCAAAGCTAGTCTGTTTAGTTTCACCATGGCTTAGTTTTCCTAATACAATGTATGTTTTTTTTTATTGCTAGGAAATAAACCCCCTAACATGGCACATCACTTAATTAATGTTTCTCTTTGCCTGCTAGGTCATCCCTAACAGTCTGTTAAATGGAGGTTTTCACTCTGCTGTCTTTAACAAATGACAATCATATGTACTGTGCAATCAATTAATCATTCTTCAAATAGTGTTCTGCTTGTGATTGTGTCAATATATCTGCACAACATCTGGTTCTGTCCAATAAGTAATATATATTTGCTGCCTGTTCGATTGTAAACATATTGTTTGTCAGTGGCACCCAAATTGGGGGTTCCTGCTGGGTCACTTTTGTGTGTGTGTGTGTGTGTGTGTGTGTGTGTGGGTCGTTATACTGTAGATCCCACATGTTCTCATACAAGTGGTGATCATAGATCTGAAAAAAAAATGGGTTGAAAAGGGTTATACTGTATATTCTGTAATGAAGAGTATATGATATTATGTGATGTGATGTGATATACTGTATGAGATACAGTACAACAGTGGTTCTCCAAAAATAAATAGTTCATAGCTCAGCACGCCCTCATGCACACACAGGGTCCCAAGCTATGAACCACTTTCAATTGTATTACATAACAGCACAAATTAAAACCTACAACTATAAACCCCATTAAAAACATGGAACTGATGTATTTACGTTTCAATAAAACTGTCACGTCCTCAGTCCCTGCCCCATCTTCCTAGCTAGGAGTCTCTCCTTCTCTCTCTCTCTCTCTCTCTCTCTCTCTCTCTCTCTCTCTCTCTCTCTCTCTCTCTCTCTCTCTCTCTCTCTCTCTCGCTCGCTCTCTCTGTGTGTCTGTTTGTGCGTTATTGCAGAAGAAGGTTCAGGTGTGTTGGAGTGGACAGCTGAGGCTAATCACCATCAGTCGCCTCGTCTATTTATACCTGGTGCCAGACCGTTGACAAAGCCATAGTCTAGTTCTCTCTCTCTTTCATCCTGTTTGTCTCCCACTCCCTCCTCCCCTGTCTACGCTCCTCCGCCTCGCTCCCGCCGGCTTCCCGGGCCCTCCTCTTCGCTCCTGCTCGTCCAGGTCCTGCCTCTACTGTGGCCAAGCAGGCCACTTAAAAGCTTCCTGCCCCACGCGCCCGGGAAGAGCTGGCTCATCTGCAACGGGGGAGATACTGGTGAGCCAAACGGACGGCTTTTCCTCTCCTCGTCTTCCACTTCCTGCCTCCCCCCTATGGCAAGCCCAGTCTCTACCGTTTAGCACTGGTGGACTCCAGAGCGGACAAGTGTTTCCTCGACCAGAGAGTGGCCAAGTGTAACATCGAGTTGGAGCCTCTCGACACTCCCCTGGATGCTAAGGCGCTGAACAGGCAACAGCTAGCCCGTGTAACCAACCACACGGCCCCCCATACTCTCCTGCTGTCCGGCAACCACCGGGGGAGGATGCGGTTCCACTTTATGGACTGCTCGCAAACCACCCAAAACGTGTTAACTCAACTCCCTGCCTCTGTGTCTGTGTCCTGCTCTTGTGTTCTAATCCTTGCCCCGTGACAAAAACTATATTTAGAAAAAATATTCAAAAGATCCCATTCATGATCCCTCTGAGCTTAATATATGTATATATTTGTATATAAAAAGGCTGCTTTCAGTATGCTTGATTCCTTTTTACGTCCTTGTCAGAGATACATTTGTTCATGCACACAACTACACTATTTGTGTGGCAATATTGTTCTTGCTTGTTTTTGTGCATGCATACATCTACTCCCTTGTTCAATTGCTGTGTTTTGTTCCTGACTGAGTGGGTGTTCTGCCTGTGGATACATAAGTGTCTCCTGCCTGCCACGTTTCCCTTCAAAACAGATACTTACATCCACTGGCTGACAACCATGTTAGTTTATTGTCCTAGCCTGAAAAACACAAACACACGTGAACAAACACAAACCATCCACATTTCAACTATTCACTCACTTGCAAATGCATTGAACCTAGAAACAGAGATGCAGAGGTTCAAGCCCCATTGTGGCCAACCTGTAAGCATCCTTGAGCAAGATGCCTTACCACTATCTGCGCCTTGTAATACTTGTAATTGTACTCTTTGTTTGCCACTTAGTATTAAAGTGTCCACTAAATGATTAATTGTAATTCTTGCAGTAACAACTGCTTAAAGGTACACTCCTCAATTTGTGTGTGGAATTACTCTTCTGGTTAAAACCAGACCCTTCTCAAGCCCACACCGTAAGATGGGACGCAAATTTGAGGTTCTGTAGGGGCTATAGCACAATCAAGGAGTACACCTTTAAACTCAAACAAGCCTAATTTAGCACAAGCGCAGAGATTTTAAGCGAAAAATATATAGAACTAAATCGTGACACTAGAGAGAGTCTAGGGCTGCAACCCACCCAGGCCTGATGCAAAGCTGCTTAGCAAGACTCATCTAGGATCAGAGACAGATGGACACCTATCCTGGAGGCCTGGGCACAGCCAGAGCGCCGAGAAACAGGTAAGCCTGAAGAAAGCACCCGCGGAGCCCCCTAGACCATTGAGGCCGCAGGATGCTTAGAGCGTAATCACAAGATTTAACAGTGGAGGCACACTCACACACCTGCACACACACAGTGCTTGACAATGCCACACACACATCAAGGTATACATAAATCCACTAGCAAGCACTCTCAAGCAAACCTTATACACAGCTATTGTAGATACACATGCACACAGATATTCTGACTGGTTTAGAGTCCTCCTCATTTTGATCAGTTTTACTGCAACAAGCAAGGCAGCAAAGCAATTTAATACACACCGGGTTGCCAGTTGAATCGACAACCCCCAAATGATGCCGCCACTTGCCTTGGCGTCTTCTAACTCACTTTTCGTTTTTTGTCTTGTTTGTTTCGTTTCCTTCTTTAATTCTCCACCCTTCACACACACCCCTTTGCCACCTAGATCCAACCGGTGTTTCCGTGTGCATAAGGTGCTGGGAAAGGGGGGTGGGGGCGGGGTTGGGGGGTCAATTAGCGGTGGTATTGAAAAGTAATAATGGTATGGATTAAATGGGGAAGAAGTGGAGTGGAGCGCGACGTCGACTGAGACAAATCCAATGCTGGGAATTGGCAGACAAAGCGAGAGGCAGTCAATAGGGATTATGTGGGGCTAAGCCGGCCCCACTTTGGCTGGCTGGGGGGTGGTGGGTGGGTGGGTGGGGTGGGGGGGGCACACCGACGGAAGGCAGCCCTCCACCGAGGGTTTTGGACCGCCACCGCATGTTCACTTGCTGACAGTTCGCTCACTGCCGTCACATACCACAGACACCTACAGACGTCACACGTGCTACCGCGTGTGGGTGTGTGTTGGGGGAGAATAGGGGCGGAGCCGGCATGAAAGAAAGGAAAGAAAGGAAGAGATGTTGGAGAGGGAGACCGGGCTTCTTGCCACCTTGCTCCCTCTCTCTCTCTCTTTTTCTCCACTCTCGGCACTTTGGCCGTCCTGCCCACTCCCCACCCCCGGGGGGGGTGGCGCATTGGCACTGCCAAGGCTGCGGCCCGGTGCCAGCTGGGCAAACACTCAAGTAGTTGACAGAATAAACACCTTGCAAATAGAAGCAGAGATGACAATGCCCGGAACCCAGCGAGTGGCGGGCCTGCGAACACAACAGCATGCTCCATCGCTACGGTTACACACACACTCATATTCCACTGGTTTTCCCAATTTAATTGAATTTGATTCATTCTAAACATTTGGTTCAGGTTCTGAAAGTTTCCCACACGTTGCATGTAAACTGGTTCTGAATAACTTTTGATGAATGTGGCAGGGGGGAAAAAACTGGTCCTATGACAGATGGACTATAGTGATGTGATTCAGGATTTAGGAACTGTAATGTTTTATCACATATGCTCATAACTGCTCATATAAATAACTGGTGTAATGTGTGTGACCTCACCTGTTCTTCCTGAGGAGATGTTTTAATGCAGATTCGCTTTCTTTCTAAGGAATTTGCTATACATCTGAACAGTGGCCAAAGACGATCCTGTAGAACTTGCCATAATGTTTCTAAAAGAAAGAAATGAAACACTGTAGTATAAAAGAAGGAGCAGCTGTATTAGAACACGGCTGTGACAATACTACTACTTTTACATGGACAAGTTTGGTAGTAAAAAAAAGCTGGAGAGAGAGCTTTCAAACCAAGCAATATCGAATAGCGTCAGAACCACTTCCTGCTTTTGAACACTGTCTTTAAATACTATTTCTACAAAAATACATATGATATAACATATGTAGGGCTATTATGTTAATTTCATGATAAAAGATAAACTCCCAGGTTCTGGACATAAGTAATATTGGGCATGCTTTTTTATATATTTTTTTTTATTAGTTATTTATTTATATATTCATTAATTTGCTCCCACCCGCACACACACACACCGGATGCAGGGGTTTTAATGACATATCTTTAGTCTGGAAGAGACTCTCGGACATTTTAAGGGGGGGGGGGGGGGTATGGGGGAATGGGGGCGGCTGGGCAGGATTTGCAGTGCAGCCGAGGCTTTGCATTCGCAATGACGCGGTGTCCGTTGTCTGCAGGCAGAGAGGAGGGGAGGAAGAGGGTGGCTTCCCATGCATGAGAGCAAGAGAAAGAGGGGCGGGTTGGGCGGTATAGGGTGGGGGGCTGGGCTATGGAGCCCCCCGCAGCATGCAGGGAGCCAGGACTGGTTTGTGAATACCAAATGTGGTGCAAGACCAGAGGAGTGAGTTGTCTTTGTTTTGTCAAGTACACCATGACAAAATAAATAGCATTCCCTCAAGACACACACACACACACACACACACACACACACACACACACACAGAAACACAGACACACAATAATACACCAATGAACCCACCATCCCTATGTTCATAAATGCACACATACATACTCACACACACATGCACACACACGCCTCCACTGTGCACCCACCTTCTCTATGCATGCATTCATGCGCACGCACGCATGCACACACACACACACACACACACACACACACACACACACACACTTACAATGCACTTACAACCCGATGTTTATCCAAAATGTATTTTGTGTACACACACACATAAACACATATACACCTAACAGCTTCTCTGGGGAATATTGGAGGGGTGGGGGGGTGTTTCGGACCCTCTGTCCAACCTACCTGATGCATGGCTGTTGCCATGGGAATGCTTGTCCCTACGTGACCACGAGACACACAAACACACACGCGTACAGGGAAAGGGCACAGACGCATGTAGGCTGCTGTCACACACAGGCACGCTGTCACACACAGGAAATGTGTTTGAGCACGTGCGCACAGACACACACACACACACATGCGCTGCACCTCTCTATCTCCACTCCAACAAGTCTTGTTAAATATTCATGAAGTGTGACTATACGGCTGTGTGCCGTCATCCCTTCTCGCTCGCCCTGTCGGCTCCCTCTCTCTCTCTCTGTCCCCTCTGTCTGTCCATCCGTCCGACCGACCGTCTGTCCCTCTGTCTGTCGGTCTGTCACTGTCGGCTTTTGTCCTGCTGTCGTAGTCTGTGAGGTAGAAAGGTAGCAGGCCTTTGAAGAGTTTATTCATCTTTAGAGTTTATTAATACCGGGCCTGCCGTCTCTTAAGAGCACAACCTCAAGAGTGTGCACGTGAGAGTGTCGTGCATGCATTTCTTAGCACACACGCGTGACGTGGACAGAAATATTAAGCACACCACACACGCACACACACACGTTTTTTTCCGGTTGGGATTCGTCTCTACTTTTCTGTGTTTCTGTGTGTTTATGTAGATTATACATTGTGTGTACCAACTGTGTGTATCCATATCAATGATGATGAATATGTGTGCATGTTTGTGTGTGTGTGTGTTTTGCTAGTCACCTGTCATTATGCCATTGAGGAAATAATTTATATTATTGTTTGAATATATATTGGTTACTTGGTAAAAGCTACGGTTGAGTGGCCAATACATTGGTTACATAAATTGGTTTTCAGTGGTATATTTTGGTTGATTGAGATATACATTGGTTTGAATGCATTTGTATGCTGTGGTAAACATTGGTTAGTTTGGATACATACAGGTTTACTGGAGTATAGATTAGTTAGTTGTGATATATGGTTTGTCGTGATATATACAGTATTGGTTTGTTGGGATATGTATTGGTTTGCTGGTGTACAGATTGGTTTGCTGGTATATACAGTATATTGGTTTATATAGAATAGTTTGCTGGTATTTTATATAGATTGGATTGTTGGGGTA
Source organism: Percopsis transmontana (assembly GCA_025447815.1). Taxonomy (NCBI): domain Eukaryota; kingdom Metazoa; phylum Chordata; class Actinopteri; order Percopsiformes; family Percopsidae; genus Percopsis; species Percopsis transmontana. Next base: position 10,646 of record JAOEHI010003125.1, read on the forward strand.
TACATTGGTTTGCTGAGATATGTATTGGTTTGCTGGTGTATAGATTGGTCTGTTGGTATGTACACTACCGGTCAAAAGTTTTAAAAAAACCCAATTTTTCCATTTTTTTTTCAAATTGAAGCAAATCAAGTCCAGTGAATAACCTAGAAGATTTAGGTTACCAAAGACTGAAAAATAATGTACATTTCAAAGTTATTTAAAAAGGCATTTTTCAGGGAAATTGCAATGGAAGCCATGGTGTCAAGCCAAGAGGTCTGATAGACCCAAACCCACAACAGGACCAGATTCTGAGACAGGTTTCTGAGAGTCAACAGCTTGCGTGATCGGTGGCTCATAGGACAACAGCTTCAAGCACAGGTTAACACTGGTC
>JAOEHI010003126.1:0-11015 GCA_025447815.1 Percopsis transmontana
GTAATTTTGTCAGCTGCGTCTGTCATGTTGCATCCAAATTTCACTCTACCAGAAATGGGGGCCATCAATTCTAGGCAGCTAGCCATACTGCGACATCTAGTAGTTGTAGTTCACACACCATTTAAAACGAGAATCTTTAAAAAAATGTTTTTTTAAATATCGATATTTGAGCTGGAAATCGATGTAGAATATCGCAAAAATAAATGTTGCGATATATTGCTGTATCGATTTTTTTTTTAGCACAGCCCTAGTAGACATATCAGCTGTGTTTTTAACAATCATTTTGCTTGTAGGTAGGCAATATGTGTAAGCCTATATGATAAAAATAGCTTAGACAGACCGATGCATCTTCGTTGCTGGCAACAACAAAATGACGTAGTCTCGCTAGAAGTTTTGAAACCCCGCCTATTTTGCGCTGTGCTTTGCGACTTCCCTGAACACCTTGGATAAGTCTGCGCTTAACCCAGCGGCGAGCGCAGCGCAGGCCATGTTCATGTCCTTAACCTAGCTTGGAACATTCCTTGTTTGACCGTTAGATTGCAGCACATGCAGATAAACATCACCCCAACCCCTTCTGCACCCATTCATTCTCACAAACAGCCATCACGCCTGCTGAATATAATGTGACAGAAGAAATTATTTTGCCTGATTTTGCCACCATAACCCAATCTAACCAATGCACTGTGCCCCTTAACTAAATAATTACATGTGTATTCCAAGGGTGCCAAGCTTGCAACATGGGTGAGAAAGAGGAATGGCTTCTTTCTGAAGGCTTCTCTGCAGTATCGTGGCGGTTCAATAATCTCTCAATCTTCTGTATGAACACAGAATTACTTTTTAAAACTTGACTCAATCACTACAAAGCCGCAACCATTCCCTACGAATTGTCAGTGCCAAATTAGAAGACTACTCTGGTAAAGCCTCTAACTAGTCGCGTTGCAGGGAGCCACATAATACACCAACAAAAAGATCACTAAACAAACGACACATGCAATGTAAAAATCCCTACCAAAAGCTTTATATAGCCTCTGTCCATGCAATTAAAAACTCTTAAACTCCAAATCGTGATACACCGTATAACTTGGGACTACACACCCAACACAAAAAAGAATGTAATTTTTCACTGTGAAGAGTGAAATACTATTTCACATATATACTGCATGTTTGCAAATTATTAATGGCTACAAAAACCGCAAGAAAATAATACTCTCATATCGAGAAGGGAAATCCATCAATGGAAAGCGTGTCTAATATTGACCCTTGTTTTAGCCCTTTCCTTGTCATGTGAATTTTTGACAAAAGAACGAGGAGTCTTTGATTTCACTGCTGGACACTTAAAACCGTCAGGCTGGGAGCTAATCCGGCTACTGCTGCTCATTTGCTCTGACCCTTGTCTAGCAAAAGAGGCAGTCCGCTAACAATAACAAACAAAATGAAAAAATTGTGGAAATGGCTATATAAAAAGTTGTGGGAGGTGGTTATTAAAGGTGCCGAGGCCTTAAAATGGTGCATTTTACCTGCAGGATGTGATCAGATCGCACGGAAGCTAAAATTGTTACGGCTGTATTACAAATCACTCCAGTCAGAGAGAGCATCCATGTCTATTCGAAAAACAGAAGCATTATTTTGAGGAGTTAATGGACAGGTTATGGAATGATCGATTCTTACCATCGGTCCTATATCTTTTGGGTATAATCGGTGTAACAGTGACAAAGTGTAGAGTGCAGGGTGCTGCAGAGGCCATTCTGCACGAATTGCAGGACTGTGAATACATTTAAACAAAAATAAGTGAGATTCTCGACTCGGACGACAAAGTCGACCTTCAGCAGGACCAGGGGCTTGTTATCGCTCTGTGTTACTGGAAAGGTGTCTGAAATGGGGAACTTTAAGGAAATGGATGACAGGATTAGTGGGGTTATGTCTGACACATGAAATCACCTGTCACCACACCACAAAAAAATCACCACAAAAAACTATTAAAAACCGAAGCCAAGACAATGTTAGTATGGGTAGTTAATGGGTCGGCTAGGAGAATCATGCGGAGCGGGTGTGTTGAACATCTCATGGGGTTAGAGGAGGATGTGCTATGTCGTGATATTGTGTTTATAACAAATTATATTGTTGTAAATACTGATTGTTCTCATGCATCGCATTAACTATGTATGTATACATTCATTGTTGATGTAGCAAATGAAAATCACAAAGATTTTAACAAACGTTTTATAAAGAAAATAAATGATATTGTTATACAGCAGCATGACCTGCCCAGCCGATTGGAGGTGGGTTTGAGCGAGATCACATACATTGCTATACGTGGTGGTAACAGTTTCATATTCAGGTTTCCTGAAATGAGAAAGATGCCACCTTACAGAAGGGTTCTAACAAAACAGGGGCCCCCGAACCGTTACACTACGATGTCTGTACCGCTGGGGTATAAAATACCCGCAGGTAGTCATCATAAAATTCACAGTTATTCATGAATTAAATGCTAGGATAGGCAAGGTACATATATACTTTAAATATGATAAACTGAGTAGGCAAAGCCTTTGCACATATGTTTCAAGGTTTATTAGGTTTTAAAGACAACAAATAGTTCGCAGTGACAGGCCGCTCCAGAGTAACGCCGTAGCCCACCAATATGCATGCGGGTAATTATATTTTATTCATATACACAGATATAAATCGATTACCAAATTGTAGCGAGATGTTTTGTACTGTTACTCAGAACAGGTAAAAACTATGGGAAGTACTGGGATGTTGTCACTTTAAGTTACGACAAACCGCATTACGTCTGTGTACGCCGTTCTCACATTAGTAACGTTGCAAACATTTCAAAACTGGCCAGAAGGGTTATCTGAATAATTATAGGCCAATTTCAAACTGGTCACCTTTGGCTAAAATCCTTGAAACTCTTGTTAGTAAACAGCTAAAGGAGTTTCTTTATTCTAACTCGGTGTACCAGTTGCTTGGTTTGCAAACATAGAACTCAATGCACTCAATTTGAAGGGCTTTAATCTGATAAAATGATTGTCCGAAATGGTGTGTCTCAGGGCTCTGTGCTCAGTCCCCTTACCATTTATCTAAATGATCTAGATAAAAATGTGCACTCATTTATTGCTGCGCCCCATCTCTTGCTTTTAATGCCGTTCAACATTCCTTGTGTCAATTGAAGCTTATTTTTAATACAGACAAAAACAAACACCCATTTAGGGTGTTAAGACTGAATCTGTAACTTCTTACAAATATCTTGGTATTGTAGTCGACTATAATCTTTCCTTTAAACTAAATATTCTACAACTTGCTAAAAAAAAAAACGGAAACTGAAATTAGGATTTTATTTCAGAAATAAGGCTAGTTTTTTATTTGATGCTAAAAGGAGGCTTGTGTTAGCTACTTTTATGCCTGTGCTTCTGCCCAGTGTTTGAAATCCGTTGACACACTTTTCCATGGAGCATTGAGATTTATTTTAAACTGCAAAGCTGGTACTCACCCCTGTACTTTATTTGAGAGGGTTGGCTGGCCTTCTCTAGCCACCCGTAGGCTCAGTCACTGGTATATTTTTATCTACAAAGCCATTCTGTGCCAGATCTATTTGTGCATTTTGTTCTTTATAAAAGTCGGGGTTCGCAGGACTTTATTTTACCAACTGTCCCAACTGCTAGAACTGATTTTGGCAAAAGCGCTTTTATGTATGCTGCCCCTTTGGCAAGGAATGCTTTGCAAAGTAGCTTGAAAATACAAAAACTTCCCACTTAGTAATTTAAGTCATTTTTGAAAACTGAGGTTGATTCCCTGCTCTGTGGATGTTTCTAACCTGCATTCTCAGGACTGTGATTTTTCTAATATGATTTAAATGTTTTGTTATATTTGATTTATGTTTATGTCTTATATTATGTCTGTCTTTAATTGTGATTTGGTAATGACTTGCTGCTGCCTATCATGGACAGGACACTCTAGAGAAAGATTTTTAATCTCAAGCGTATTTCCTGGTTAAATAAAAAGGTTTACAATCTGGGAAAATGCCGTTTAACCTTTTAAAGTTTATCTTCCTGAGTTGACCATCGGCAACATGATGGGTTGTGTGAGGCCTCATCAAATAGGATCTGTTGAACTGAGGTATGGTATTGTCACATAGATGACAGACCTCCACTAGGTACAAAACAACCTCTTCTTCCAACTCCTCTGAAAATCCAATGTTCCTCCTCAAACATATTTGAATGTTAATGAGAGGTAGGTGAATCTTTTTTAGAATGTGTTGATTAAGAAATATAAGAAATGTAGTTTTGGGATTACTGACCTGGCTTGTAAATTATGGAAATACTGGCATCAATTGTACAAATAAAACCACAGCTGCAGTCTGAGTACCACTGTTTTAACATGTCTAGAAATCTGATCGATAGAAATCTGATCTCTGTGGGTAGTATGTAGTCTCAATTTACAGCAGTTTGCACAATTAAATAGCTGTATACAGGTATGTCCATTTATGGAAATCGCTCCATGCCCGCCACTAAGAATAAAAGGTAAGGTAGTGTAATGACCACTGTCATGGCCACTATGGCAAGCTGTTTTAACATTTAATCATTAGCGGTAATAGCAATAGATAAACAATTGCTTTTTGACTTGTTTTAATTCCAAGCCAACATAATCCTAATGTGTTTTGACTAGTAGCAATTCTAATTTAAGATATCTACAATTCATTTCTCACTAGTCAAAATGTGAATTCTTGATAACAATTCAATTCTCTCTAGTGGAAATGTCAATTGTTGATAAATAATTCAATTCTTATTAGTGGTAATGTTCATTGTAGATATCTACAATTGTTCTTACATTACAGATATCATAAATGGAATTTTAGATATCTAAAATGCAATTCTGACTATTCAAAATTAAATTATTGTCGTATGGAATTGTAACTAGTAAGAATATAATTTTAGATATCTTATATTGCATTTCAGATATCTGAAATACAATTGTAACAAGTGAAAATTATATTCATACTAGTAATTATATTTGAGATATCTACAATTCATTTTATAACTAGTCAGAATTGAGTTGTAGATATCAAAAAAGGAATTTTCACTAGTCAAAATGTCATTGTAGATATCTTCATGACATATCAAAAATCAATATGGTAATTTTAAATTCAATTGTTGATTTTTAAAATGGGAAATTACACTTCCACTAGTCACAATCCTTTTTCAACATGTGGAAACTCAGTTGTAGTAATCGTTATTCTTACTAGTGAAAAAGGAATTACTGATATCAATAATTAAATTGAAGATATCTGTAAATCAGTTTTGACTAGTTTAAATGTAATTTCTACATGTTAAAAAATATATATATAATTGTTACATGTCAAAATTGTTTTAAAGATATCTTAAATTAACATTGTAGCTGGTCAAAATGACATTTTGACATGTCGAAATGTAATTTTAACATGTGAAAACTAAAATCGCTACTAGTCAGCCCTACTGATTAAATGTTCAAATGGCTTGCCATATGGTCACGGTATACTTCAGACAAACAGCATCATCAAAATTATCCACCGTGTGTGCACTACAAGCAAATGCCAGAATACTCCGTACATTTGAATCGGCATACCTACAAACGGAACACGTGAACAAAACAAAAGATACTCCATATGGGAAGCACACAAAGAACAAATGTGCCATTGTTCACAATGGGGTGGGGGTGCATAAGGGGGGGGCAACAGCGTTTTTGTACAAGTAAGCTTTTGTGTTGGTCCACTAGGATGCGAAATGGTGTATTTTGAGCTCCACGAACTGCTTACCGTCATATACACATTCTCCCCCATCTTGAGCTCTTCCACACTGGTTAGTGACCCTAGAGTGGTAATGTCTTCCATTTCATTGTCAGCGAGGTTCAAGGAGCGCAAAGCAGGCAGGGCCAGGCCACAGGGCAGCTTCTTTAGTCGGTTCCCAGACAGGTCCCAATGCTTCATAGAGCAGAGGCGAGACAGCAGAGGCACAGGCAAGTCCTGGCACTTGAGGCCTAAGCCCGATAGACTATAAAAATAGACAAATTAGAAGATTGAAATTCTCTGCAAACAAAAACAGGCAGTTTTTATTTTTTAAATAATAGGGTTGAAGCCAAACTGTCATTATCAAATTGACTTTTTGATAATAAAGGTTGATTTGTGTGACTATATTTGCCAACAGCACTTAGTGTGATATTACTTAATTATCTCAAAAGACATTTTAGGTTTTGCATCTTAATAGCAACTATATGACAATGGACATGAACCACAGAAAGCGCAAAATGAAATATCCACAACATTACCACCATACCTTTTTTGCACCCGAGCTAAAATTGGAAATGTTTTCTCAATCCTGTTTGTGTGAAAAGCCTCATAGAAAGGTTTCATAAACGCTAGTGCTGGTTGATACATTTTCTTAACTGAATGCTCCAAATGTTTCTATTGTCATTGTTTGCACTCGTTCATATGATTAGTTATAATTAGGCAATTTAGCAGCCGATTTTATCCATAGCGACTTCAAGATCCCTACACTAAAAAACATCTTTTCCTCATGTTTAATTCCTCTTGGAGGCTTGTCCTTGGCTTTGTCTGGAATTTCCCACCAGGGTGGTTTTGTTCGAATTCTTCTAATGAAAGGGGCGACTTTTCCTTATTTCTGCTAAAATCTGATTTATAAAAGGCATGTACTAGTTGGGACGTTTTGACGTCTAATTGTAATCCAACATGATCCAACATACAAATCACAGTAGCGCATTCTTGAAGTCGAAGAATTTAGCTTCCTGGTTTAATTGTATTGATAGCTGTAAGTGTGGCAACAAAATTAACCAAAGATGGCAAATTGTGCCATATTAGAGTATAATCTAATCTATGAAATTTCTTCCAATTTTTACTGAAGGCTCTGACAACTAAAATTACATTTTTGGATTTTACTTTGAAAATCGTGTCAATGTACATGCACGACAGGGAGTCTCAGGACAACATATACTTCCAAGTCTAAATTACTGAACGATCGTTGAAAAGACAGCTATAGCTGTTTTTTCAACTGTTAGCATTCACTGCTAACAGAGTTGTTGTAGTTGGATGGCTGGTTAAATTTGTCACTGTGTATTACAATTTGCAATTTTACAATTTGGCATTTAGCAGATGGTTTTATCCAAAGCGACTTACTATTACATGGTGCTATTACACTGAGCAGATAGGGGTTAGGCATCTTGCTCAAGGATGCTTACAGGTAGGCCAACTCTGGGGCTTCTGGCTGGGAATCCAACACCCAGACCACTAGACTATCCACTAGACTATCCTGCCTCCGATTACACAATGTAAGAAGCATGGCAAATGTTTATTAATCATGCGTGAGATGGCCCGTTTTAATTTGGCTATTTGCGTATTATATTGTAACCCTGTTGGGAAGTCGGTCAACTACAATTGGTGTTACAGTATACAGTTGGTGTCCATCTACATAGGATAATCTGTTGTTGTTGTGGTTATTATAATAATTATAATAATAATAATAAAATCAATAGCATTATGAACGTCGCTAGTGCTAAGTAACATCTGTAACTTCTATATACAACTAAACCTACCATTCAAGTCAACAAGATTTTGATGAGAAGTTGGTTATTATCTGACTGACTTAAACATGTATGGTTATATTTCTCCGATATTCCGGCTTGCCATTAGGAATTGTGCATCGTGCATCGTTTGTTTTGGCACTTGGCAGACATGCTTGGGAGAAAAGGCCAGAGGGCATGGAGTGGTTTTTAATTTGCATATTCATAGGTCCTGGCAATTTCAAAGGTTTCCAATTTAATTGATCAAATACAGACGCAGCAATTATTGGTAATGATGCTTTGTTATAGTGCATACCCACTTGAGGCTGGCTCCAAAAGCAAGTCAATATACCCCCATGTTAATATGTCCAACTTTACAGCAGAAATAAACATGTTTACAGCCTGGTACAAAAACTGTTTTAATCTCTATAGCTAGATTCCCCGTTCATGACAACTGTATGGGGGGTGAATTTTTATATAACTCATCAGCTGAAATTATATTAAGCCATCAATTTATCCAATTATTATACATATCCGAGAGTTAGGCGGGAGTCTGACATTAGCAAGATGGTGACGGCCAGAGCCTGCACACTTTACTTCAAACCCGTTCTTCAGAAACTCTATGGGTGACGTCAAAGAGGGTTTGTCCATTTATTTATACAGTCTATGGTACAATTACAAGTATTAAGGTGCATACGTTAGACAAAATGCTCTACAATTCTTGGAGGGGGGCTGAAATCGATATCACTAAGCATTTTGTTCTACACAAGGGTGTGTAATTGCCAGATACAGCATAACTGGTATACTGTAATTCAATGAAGTGCCTGAAAGAGGAGAATGTTACTTACTTCAGTGTTTTGATTTGTTCAAGAGTGTTTGATTTCGGAGATCCTTTATCCAGTAAAAGCCTCTCTGTTATTATCGTCATTGCTCTAAGGGAAAACAATAGTAAAAATGTACACATTTGAGCCAAGTCAAGTCTAATACACATCTAATACACTGCTCAAAAAAATTACTTGATTTTCGGTGCGAGTTTGAATCTAGCCCTCAAATCGGTTGCCGATTTTGGTTTCCATTGACCATAATTTTTTTCTTAACGAATTACAAAATGTACAGTAAAGATTTTTATCTACATTATATTTCGTTCATTGAGACCCGATGTGTGATATCAGTGTTCCTTTTTTTGGAGCAGTGTATTATACTAAAGAATAGACAGGTAAATGGTGGAAAGAATTCCACAGGAACTGAAAAGAAAGACGTTAAAGCAATTTCACTAGAATTTGAAGAAGTGCCACCAAAAAAAAGTGTGAATAGTGTAACATTCCAGACTGCAATCAAGTGAGCTGGCATTTGTGTACATCCAACCATCTACCAGATGTATTGTGCTGCGTGTTTAAGCATGCAATTGCAGTAATATGTGCTAGGGGGCAGGATAGTCTAGTGGTCTAGGTGTTGGACTCCCAGCTGGAAGGTTGTGGGTTCAAGCCCCAGTGTTGGCCTACCTGTAAGCATTCTTGAGCAAGATGCCTAACCCCTATCTCCACATAATAGCACCATGTACAGTAATTGTAAGTCGCTTTGGATAAAAGCGTTTGCTAAATGCCATAATTGTAATGTGGCACATACATTTGAGAGTTCAGCTTGAGCGCATGCATTCAGATATCAATTCATTTTAAACATGATCGATATCCATTATATATAAAAAATATAAATGTCAGATAAAACATTAGATATAAGGCTAGTGCTGTGTCTCAAATGGCGCACTTCTGTACTTAAACTACTATTTTGAGTGCATAAGTGCGCTAAAACCTGCTAAAACTGTAGTACGCCAAAATGCAGTGCACTTCAAGTACCCGGATGGTGTACTCAAAACAGTCAAAAAGTTGAGTGTGAGACGATGGACACTTCACGCCCTCAATGGTCACCATCTTGGCTATGTATCGGAAGAGGAGGAGCTTCAACCATCTAAAAAACTATACTAAAATTATAATTATGTTAATTTAGCAGTCTGTTATGATTCGGTACTGTGAACGATAACGGGAACGCTAGCTAGCTAGCTAGCTAGCTACTATTACCGGTAACAGCGCAACATTTTAATAAATCATTGCAGTTTAATGTTTTGTGGCGTAACGTTACGTTTTATTGTTTATACGTGATAAATTGTCATCTTATAATATTTGAGCCCCTCCGGGATTGTCCTTGTTCTAATAAGTCAGTCCCGGGAGAATACATTTTTAGGCCCGGAATACTGTAAGTTAAGTAGTTAAGTTTAAGTATAAATATACGAGTAAGTGGATGCATATTATATATACATACTGGTTGCTATACATTAATGTTACTGCATGTAGTGTCATTCCATTGTTGTGATCCACTTTTAATCAGAACGGCACGTAAAGCACATCCACTTCCAGTGCCTTCAAGAAGATGGACCTCCACCTGGTCTTCAGGATTCCAAAAGCTCTCTCCACAACACACCTGGCTTTGACAGGTGATTGTTGAAGCGAGCCTGGAGATGGTTGTGGAGAGGCTGTCTGTATGGAGTCATGATTGGCTGTTTAAGGCAGGAGTAGCCACCATCCCCAATGATGCAGAAGCCTGGAGGAGGGTATTTCCCCAAATAAATTGGGCTGTTATTCAATACCCTGGCGTCATGCACCGACCCAGGGAAGTAAATAAACACGTCTATAAATGTAGCTGTGTGGTCACAGACAGCCTGGAACTGAATAGAACAGCTTCCTATTCAAGTAACAGGCTGCATCTACAGATGGAGGCTTGACACGGACGTGGCAGCCATCAATGCTGCCAACAACCCGGTTGAACACTGCTGACCCAGCCCAAATGCGCAAATCCTGCACCCAGGTGAGGCAGATCCTCCTCAGAGGGAAGGCGGATGATCTGGGGGAGGAGAGCAAGCACCTTCCTGCTTGTCTTATGCACTGCCCGATGGACAGAGTATAATCTCTTAAATAAAATTCAAAACAAAATGTCTGTTTTTTTGCATTGACTATATATAACATACAGTACATAAATTTAATAGAAGTCACAAATGGTATTTATGTATTTGATTTTATTCTGTTGCCTGCGCTTTAACCCATATCACTGTATGTTAGTGTGCAGACCAATTAGAACACAGACAATAATGGTGGTTTTTTTTGAGAAAATATGGCCAATTCTGCATTACAGTAGGCTTTCTTTTGCTCCCATTTGCACGACTACAGCAATGTGACACCTACATCAATATATTCTGTTAAGCACAACTTTAAATTAATGTTTATAAGGTACATTTAACATAAGGGTTATGCTGCATGTTGGAAAAATATACTTTATTATCCAAAAAACTGAGACATAAAAATACTCCTGATAAGATCCAGGAGCCTTTTGTGAGTGCAGCAAAGACAAGAAGAGGGACTCATTATGGACTTTTTATCTGCCTCGACTACACCTTTAACCAACAAGGATTCTGACTG
>JAOEHI010003128.1:0-74510 GCA_025447815.1 Percopsis transmontana
AGAGGGAAAGAGAGAGAGAGGGGAAGAGAGAGAGGGGGGGGGGGAGAGGGAGAGAGAGCTAATGTCTGGTGCTTAAACTGCAGTTACCCATACTCTGTCAATGCGTGTGTGTGTGTGTGTGTGTGTCTAAGGGTGTGTGTTCAGCCTGGGATCAGAGGGATCCCAGGCTGAGAACAGAGCAGCTTGTACCTCCAGTTATCCCAGAGGTTCTGGGGCCTGACACCTGTGCTATTGCCTCACATTGAAGGAATGAGACGACTTGGGTCTGTGGTCCAAGCATGTGTGTCTGAAACAGGACCCAGCTGCACTGTGTGTGTGTGTGTGTGTGTGTGTGTGTTCCCAAACGTGTGTATACATGTGCACTTGAGTGTGTGATTGCATCTTCATATATGTGTGTATGTGTTAGCCTGAGAGGCAGAAAAAAGGAGAGGGCCCATGTAGTCTCAAATTAGATGTGGAACTCACCTTGGACTAAATGTCTGTTTTGTGTGTGTGTGTGTGTGTGTGTGTGTGTGTGTGTGTGTGTGTGTGTGTGTGTGTGTGCGGCTGTGAGTGCACAATACAGTTTAAAGTCAATAAGTGAGTGTTTGCATCTGTGTGCATCTGTATTGGTTTAGGTGTGTATGTGGTACGTAATATGCAGAGGAGAAATGTAAGCCACAGGTATGTCCCTCAAATCCAACTGGTGCATTAAACACGCTACAATCCATATACCTACAGTAATATCCCCTTCTCAATGACTTGGGTTTATTGTGACTCAAACAGGACAAACCCATTTCCTCAACACAGTTACACCGTTCTTCCATTTCTATGGCACCCATATCTAGACAATAACCGGGAAACAAAGACAAACTCAGTGATAAAACATGAGAAAAAATGTGAGAGAGACTTCCCTTTCACAACTGCCTGTTGTTTAATCTAGATTTAATTACAGTAACAGTGTTTCATGAGTCATAGGAATTAAATGGCAAGTGGTGCTGTGGTTGCGGAAAAGTCTCAAGAGTGGATCATTTGATCGTACAGTAAAATACCCAGCTGTGTTATCTCACAACGCCTCCACTTCAGCCCTGATTGACATGGATGACAGCCAGTCGCATTAGGGTCGAGGAGACCCATGTAATCTTCCATGACTAAAAGGTCTCCTTGTATATGCCCTAACGCTTCCAGCTGGCCTAATGCACACTCCAAGCGGTCCATCTCCGCCATTATGGAAAAGCTTTTCGTTTTCCCACATTTGGAACAACTGGGATCGCCCACTCCCATTCCGGCGGTAATGAGCGATCAAGGAAAGCGTGCAAGAAGCCGCTGGTGGGCGGTGGGTTATGACTGGGCAGCTCAACGTGCGATTATCCCGGGAATGTGTAAAGAAAGGGGGTTATTTATCTTCCCCACTTCAGATATGATATAGGAAGCTGGTTCTGGGTGCTGGAAAGGGACCTCGTGTCTTGGAATACAAAAGAAACAGTGTTGTGGATTTATTTGACCAATTAGAGACACTGAAACACTGAAAACGACATCACCCGCTCCCATTTTAGCAGTAATGGGTCAAATCACTGGACACTGGACAGGGGCCACATCGGCTGCTGCTCCTGAGAGGAACATCAACGGAGGAGGTGTTTGTCTCTGAAAGTGTCCATGTCTGAAACGTGACTCTCTAAAGAATATGAAACACATGGGACATACAGTAAATGTGAGAGATGTAATGGAGCTGTAATTGTTTCCATTTAGGTTCCCACGGCAAGGCCTGATGGGAAACACATGGCATAGCTGTATTGACCCATTTTGGGTCCCATTCCCCCTACCAACCCTTAGAAGTCCCTCTCCTCTGGGCCAGCATGCCCCCTGCTGCTTTCTGGGGGTCAAACCATGGATGTATTATAAGAACTCGATACAGCATATGGCGGCAATTCATTTCAATGAAACCTGCTCAGCCTGCGCATTCGGCCAGAATAAAGACTTCTATCAGACTTCAGTGCAATTCTGAGCCGCCCATTAGTGTCTTCTGTTCCTAGCGCGTCTACGAACCACCATAAACTCACACATAGAGCTTTCCTGGGCTATATGTATATATACATATAAATACAGTATATGTATATATACAGATGTATACAGACAGATACACATATATATAAAACCTTTTTTTTTTAAGATTTTGCAATACAGTCAGCACTACAAATCCTCATATTCATATGGTTATATGATTCAACTCAACTGCTTCTTTCCTTTGATTGAAATATACCTGTGGGGGTGGGGGCGTGGTTTAGCCCTGTCTGTACAGGGGAGGTGTGGTTCACGGGACTCTGGAATAAGAGACAGGCAATTGCTAATCACCTGTCCCCCTAGTAAAAGGCGGCAGCAGCTGTGCAGACGGGGAGAGACACAGACATGTGGAAGCCTCCATGAGGAGGCCGCCATGAGAATACAAAGGCATGCTGCTGACAGAAAGCAGTAAATACTTACCTTGGTGAAGTTCCAACTTTGAAGGAATATTGAATAAAACCAAACAGACGAGTCTGTTTATACCGAGATACCTGTGTGGTTCCATTACTACAGTGACTTTGTTAAAGTGTATAATCTTTTACACTGGTCTGTGCACTTAAACAATCCGACCAGGAGAAGAGGGGAATGCAAACCCCATGAAGAATGTGCTGGTTAAGGCTGGTAAGGTCTCACGTTGTGACTTTTAAAAGGTTTCGGTTGGACGGTGTCTGACAGTGACCTCTTTAAAATCCTTGACCCTTAGCGACAGTGGTGACGTTTCTCTCGCACCGTTGCCATATACAATACGGAGTAGTCACAAATACACACACCACACACAGGCTCACGCAGCTGCTGTCTGTCTGTCTAGGCATCTGTTTGACAGATTTCTTCTTCGCATCATGTACGGTACTAGCCAAAGCTTGCCTGCATTCACTCTGTAAACAGAGGTCAAAGACAGACCTTCAACCCATTCCCCACTGACTTCCTGAGCCGACAAGGGCAAAAGTAAAACTCCCTTCGCATTTTTTTTGTGATAGCAGCAGGTTTGTATCCCTTATCCTCCCTTCCCCTGGTCAACCCACCCCTAGACACTGTTGTTTCTCATCATTTTTATCTCCGACAGGCCCTGGGGTTAGTTTTAGGGTCACAGACTATGTGGATTAATGAGGCTACTGATTAAAGGTTTGGGCCGCGAGCTTGCAGCAGGACTGACCTTCATATCTCACACTAATATGTACAGTGTAGCCAAAGGCTTGACGTCCACGCTGTCAGCAAATTACTGGCATAGCTTACTGTATTTCTCCTGCCTTCACTTGTTAAAAACTGTTAGCTTCACTGTCGAGCAATCTCTTTCCATCAGAACAGATTGGCCATGATCATTGGTCATATTGACTACTGATGGCAATCAGGCTGTAATCATAGCAGTTCTGAGTTTGATTACATAGGACACAACTCAGACTATGTTCCTGTTTTCAGGACAAAAAGTCAACGGGCCCTATCTTAAACCCGGCGCAAAGCAACGCAAAGCGGCATCAAGCGCGATGCCAGTTTCTTTGCTAGTTTCAGACTGACGCAGTTGTCTTTTTCCTGTCCAGCACCCAAGTTGTTTAAATAGCAAATGCAGTTGTGTCCATCTGAGCACCCGTGGGCATGTTAGTCTTAAAATGAGGTGTGGTCAGATGCATTGTTGGCACATTGCTATCTTGAGGCAGACGAAAGCGTAATTGACCAAAAAACCTGGTCTTAAGTCAATGGTACAGTATTTCAGTTATTTTAAGTGCGCATTATCGAGATAGTAATATGCGCCTTTATCATTGGAGGCTCGTCCATTTAGGAAAGGGAGAATTTACTTGCAAGAGAAAAATATATACACATTTAACATATTAATCAATTAAAATACTGATAAAATTACTATTTTAAAACTTTGAAGTCAAAAACATGGTCTCCCAGTGTCAAAATACCGACAGCATCCTCTACCGCAATTGAAAAATACTGTGCGGAGGTCCGACCTCCCCAGCCCTCCAATTCATGTCCCTTATAAACGGTCCTTACCCCAGCAGCTCGTGAGTTCTTGCTTTTAACATGAGTGTGGATTGCAGTAAGAGAGAATGATCCTGCCTCAGACGGGTCTAGATGGTTTTAGCACCTAACCAATCAGCGGAGCTGACTGCGCTGATGAATACCCAATCAGAATTTTGAGGGAGGGGGTTATCAATGATATCATGCAAGAATCGTGTCTTGGCTAGTGGCTAGGTTAGTGGATGCTAAAAGAGATAATGGCAATGAATAAAGTTGTTGCGAGAGGAACTAAAGTGGACCACAACTACAGCCGCGGTGATACACGACCAACTTCAAATTCAGGGAATAGCATTTTAAATGGGATATCACTTGTTTTATGGTTCAGAGAATAAAAAACTCTATTGGTTTTAAATTTGAATTTATACACCGTTACCGGTAGTCTGAGCTGGATAAACAGAACCTTGCATTTAATGCTATACCTGTAGACTGTGTGCGGTGTGGTAGAGAGACAATTCAAATGCTTATCTTTATCCGACATTCAGTTATATTCATACAGTATTTTTTGTTCTTAGAAAAGATAAGATGGGGACATATATAACACGCTTTTTGGGTTGTTATGCGTTTGCGTAAATCCATCTCAAAGTACAATTGTCATAAATCTATGGATTATGTCGTGGATTATGTAGCAATCCATCTAACGCCAAATTGCTATGAAATAACGACACACTGGGGCAGTGATATGCCGCCTCTGTTTGGTTCAGTATAAACAAGTGAATGTTGCGTAATGAGGGGTCTTCCTAACAGCATTATTGCGGGATCTCAGTATGGAAATGGCTATTGATGCAGCGGCTTGTCTTGGAATGCAAGAGCAATAGAGGGCATGACGAGAGGCAGGAGTCAGCTAACACGGGCAATTACAGGGAGATGATAGCACGCTATGACATTATATGAGCCCACAGTGATTAGATGTGTCTTTCCCTTTTGTTCACCTGGCCCCTTTTTTTATATTCATACTTTGTGTTGTGATATGATATTGTGATATTTTTTCCTTATGGAAGATGGGGATACATTTTGGGTGCATTACCTGTATAGTGAGTTTGCATTAGGTTGCTAGTTGGATTATTGCTACATTTGAACACAAGAACAATATAACATAACATAAGTAATAGTAGTAAAATAAAATGTCACTGTGGCTTTGTTTTCCTCCTGTCCTCCCCAATGTTTTGAGTCACCAGCCACCACTGGCCTACATAGGCAGGTGCACAACGTGCTTACACTCTGCTTGTTACACACACAGGGATGCGCACCAGCACATAAACATGCAAAAGATTAAAAATAAAAAGATTAATGTGAAAGATTATTATTGTGTACATCAAGATATTTTATCCTGCTGGAATCCTGCTGGTGTCGTAGATGTTCTGCTCGCACGTTTTAACTTTGCGCACGAGCAGATCCGTTTCCTCTTGCAGAGAAGCGTTCTTTCTTACTACTTTGGCACCATTATAATAGCAATCCACCAAGGTGCAAGCACACCTGGCTTTTAAAGGGAATGGGAGATGACACTGATTGGTTTATTGCATGTTACGCCCCAAACACACCCATGAATGATTGAGAGACTAAGTACAACGCTTTTGAACCATGCGTCTGGCGCTGCAGCCATATAAGCGGATAATATAAGTGGATGTAGACATAAAAATATCTATGAGGTGGGATTTGCCATCTTGTTTAAATTTTTTCCCCAAACGACCAACTATGGCATTTGACGCTTTTCCTTTTTCCTGTCGCCAACGCGACAGGAAGTAAATGACGGTTCTGGGAAATGAACTCATAATGTATATGGGATTGTTTTCATGAGACAAGGAAAGCTCCTGACATTTATTGTCAGAGACGCAAGCATATGCACACACACACACACATGCATTCTTGTTCCCACAAACAGAGACACTGTCTATGCAAAAAAGATCAGTGGGACTATCATTGTGCTGAACTTCCTGTGTTGACTTGTATCATTTCCTGTTCCACTGCGAACATGGCTTTACCTCCATGGGGTGGGTGGATAGCGGGACTCATCATTTCCAAAATAGGAAAAATAGTCCACATTACCATTAACCTCTCCGCCTGTATAGGGAGCTGAAGCAAAAGCAGAATGTGTTCTGTTCCAAAAGTAAGAAAGCTGCGGCAAAATATGCACAAGAACATGTTCAATAGTATGTCATTTATTGCTTTTGTCTAAAAGAGATATTATTGTTTATCCAATGTTAACGTTTTAGTGAGCTTTACTGAACTCCATTTCCCATAAATCCACGGGCCAAAAAGCTAGCACTTTGAACGATGACTGCAGTCTGGGACAGAGGCGTGTGCTGCAAGAACTCATTGGAAGTGTGGTAGTTGAATACTGGAAAATAATGGCAGTTGGATCTCTCTTAAACTGTTCAATAGGATATAACATTTCAGAGGCTAGTGGAAGAGGCTAGCCCGGAAGGCGTGACTTTGGCTCTCTGCGGTCTAGCTAAAGCCTGTCTCTTTGTCATATGCGGGTTATCTCTCTCGCCATACCATGACCTATGTCACTGTTGCACTGACTGTCCCTTAGTTCTTTATCTCTCCATTCCTCCCTTGTAGACAGGAGGAGATGGTGAGCCGATTATGATTTTCTCCACAGTTGTTTATACCAGGATTTCTCCCAGTTTCTCCCAAGGCTCCACCCTGTTTATGAGAAGCACAAAGGAGAGCATTGATCTGCCAAAAAATGTTTTTTGGGTGAAAAAGCAGGCCTCACGCTGGTCTGGCCTTTCATACAGTATTCTGCTTTTATTGTATTACCAAACCTTATCATCTGTTTAAACAGATTTGGTTTAGAGATAAACATACAGTACCTGTACTCTAATGAACTCCTCCTGCCTTATTTATTAACTTACTTTGACATTTTATTGTACTTAAGTGTACCAAGGTCACATCTCAGAGGAAAACACGAGAACAATGAGCACTTTGGTGTTGTGGGTGGGGTAATATTTTTCTGAACGCTCAAGTGTGCCAGGGGAGTGGGTGGCAGTGCTCTGCCAAATCACTCCTCTCCCCCAAGTAAAAACCCCATGGAATGAACATCATAACTTCTCTCTTTCTGAATTCAGACGCCGTCTCCATCTCTTTCACGTACTCTAACATTGTATTTATATTTGTCTGCAACAAGTGTCTGTGTTGCTTTTGGATAACCATGAAACACAGGCTTCTAGAGGTCTGGCTTTGCCTGGCTTTCTTCCTCCTCATGAGAACCAAAGTGGAAAAAGGTTCATGCAAAGCAGCTGAACATGGGTCACTTAGAGATTAAATAGAATAAATGACAATACATTAATAAAATGGAATGCGATAAATTGAGACTGAATTAGGAATTTGGAATATTTGCACCAATGAACCACTGTAGGCCAGAGGTGTAGGTTGACAAAGCTATACTGTAGTTGATAAACAACTGTCACCCAATCTGCACAGCTGTGTCAAGTCTCGGCCAATCTTGGCAGCTGTAAAATATCCAAGCTAAACCCGATAGACTGTTCAGCATAGCACTCTAATCACTGTGTCTCCCCTCTGGAATAGATTTGGATGGAAAGGAGAGGAACTAAACATGACATACACAACATCTGTGAGAATCCATCTTGGTTTCTATTGAATTCACTAACACGTGAATTCATTACTGTGAAAAGTAAGAATAGACTAATAAACATATGTATCAACTGGGAACAAGACATTTTGACCTCGTAAAATGTATGGCTTAAATATGTACGAAATAAGACGACTGAAAGACTTGATTTGAAAATGTTGTGCTGTTGTAAACCGTAATTTCACTGAACAGGGAGACACAACGGTTTGGCTTCTATTTATCAGTTATCAATTATATATAAGCAGGCATGTGTGTTACTGAAGGTCGTTCATTCTATCTCACTGACCAGCACGGTCTTTGACATAGCATACCAATTTGCAAATATAATTAAAACCCCAGTTAAAGACAGTTCGCTGTGTAAGAGTCATTTATAATATAAAATTCCACAATAGACTTCGGTTACATGATATTATGACAAAAGAGGGAAGTTCAAGTTTTTTAGGCCTATTTAGCATTTTGTAGAGTAATGTATTTCCCTTTCTACTCAGTATGCAAAATGACACGATGAAGAACAGCAGAGCAGGTAAACAGAGGATGTTATTTTACTTTTCTGAAGATTGTATGTCTTCTGGTACGATCCACTGTTTCTATAATCAAAGCTCATATTGTGTCAAGTGATAGACCTTCAACATCCTTTCCCTCTCATCCGGCTAACCGAGACAGAGAGACAGAGAGACAGAGAGACAGAGAGAGATGGTCCTGGTGACCTATTGAACATTTAAGAATGAGGAATGCACTTCCTTTCTTTCTCCTTTAACTCCTCCTTGTGAGGTTTCCTGTTTCCAGGGCAACTGTGCAGTTCAAGAGTTTGACACAACTGTAAAGTTGATCGGGTAAAATTCTCATAACATGCCAGATGGAATTCAATCTGGGAACCATTATCCCCCCCACACCCAAGATGTAGTTGTCACTGTTCAGAACTCTGCCCTTGTGTTTTACCACCTCATATAAGTATTACCGGGAGGTTTACAGCTCCTAGGAGAACTCTACTGAGAATTAAAGAATCAGAGGAAACTGGCATGTGTGTGCTTTGGAAAGCCCTGTAAGGAACTTCCAAACTCTTATGGATGTTTGATGCTGACGTTTGAGAATATGGGGTCAGGAAGGCAGCACATTTCTTGTTAATAATAATTTACTCAAAGCTGTCCCTTCCTGGTTCTAGTTTCCATAGTAACTTTACACACATAAGGTTCACTGAAAAATGATGACCCACGCTATGTTTCTCTACTTGGCTTGCATCAAGATTTCTCTGCAACCTGATTGGCTGAGCATGAGGACCCATTCCTGTGTCTCACTCCAGGACCATTATCTCATTATGGAAGTGATGTTTAGTCTGTCTCTCACTGCTTACTTTCACAACACCATGGGTCCCTTTATCATTTCTCTGTCAGTCCTCCCACTCCATCATGGGACTCCTACACTCTGACCTCCTCCTTCACAGGATTTAATGGCGTATATTTCACCATGTACGTAAAGCCAGTGGAAGAAAAAGCACATCTCCCTTTAAGCTAAAAAGTAGTTTTCCAAGACGTTTACATCAACACATCACACTTTGCGTTCGCTGAATGCAAATGTGATATATGATATGCACAAGTTCTGCCATACTGGATTCAATTTTGCCGTTTTGCAAGTTGTTATATCCATGCTGTATTAGTTTGATTCCCAGTGGAGAATAATTTAATTATAATCTTTTTTGCTTTGTTGTGATGTTTTTACTTCTTCTGGGCAGCCAGTGAAAGGCTTTACTTGACAGTCCAGAATTAAAACATGTAGAAAGGACAGATAGAAAGGTATATTCTATTAAAAAGTATGTTGAATAGAGGATGGTGAACGCCCTAAAAATCCCTGCAGTTCGTTTGGTTTCATTATTAGAAAAGGAGTCGTGTGAAGTGCAGAAGTACGAGTTTCCTCATACTTAACCTTGCTATGTAACTGATTGATGTTGAGACGATAAATTAGTTAATTATGGAGTTATTACTCATTCTAAATGACAGCGGCCCCAGTTGGGCGGAGGAGCGCTAATTGATGAACAGGGGCGATGCAGACCTCAATGGCAGATGATTACTGCAAGATAATGCTCAAACCCAACACAGGACTTTATTGGGTTCACCATCCTTTTTATTGTCCATTTCACATCCTTGGTATGAAGCTATGCGAATGAGTGGTCAACGTATGGGACTTACCCTGGCGCCTTTCTCTGGGAAACATTTACAGCCTCCGCTGCAGTCTCGTCCTCCACATTGGCCACTGTGCTTCTTCCCACCCTGTCATAGAACATGCACAGATTAATAAAAAGTTAAATCAGTACTACATAAGGGCAAGGTACGCATCGGTCCAAATCTACATCAACATGTGAGTATGTTGATGTAGATTTAACTTGTATTAACGTGTATATGTTTTTGTCTCGCTAAATAGTTTTAGGTGTGATAAGCTGTGTTTATATACTGTCGAGTTATCTGGGGTTTGGCTTCAGTGACTGCCTTAAACTCGAGAAAGGCTCAGGAGATGACAGAGGACACTTGCACAACTCAGCTCCATAAAATCTTCTTTCTTTATTTAATTTTTCACAATCATCAGTTGTAATTTATGCATCATTCCGTTGGAGTTTAATAGGTTGAAAACCTTTAAAAGCAAACCAGAAACCAGAAAACACATCAGCTCTGTATTAATTTCTATGCAGTGAAAAACGATAAAAGTGTAACTATTAGTCCACATTTCTTCACCTCTTCTGTACCTTATTAAAATAATATTCCCATTATACACTGCCAGCATTTGTGACTTAAATTATACAAATGATCCAAAATAAAGTTATTAATCACATCCAAGCAAATTAATCAATTCAACTTTAACAACAGCTCTTAAATAAACCAGCTAATCATACGTCTCCAAGTATATTTAATAATTATATCGACTACTAACTTAATCGAATCATGTTCACATTCCCACTATGAATGACATAATAATGTAAAGAAACAATATCGTCCGCTATCATGACTTGCAACTCAAGCACAGTAAACAGTCATGTAAACTAATCCACATTGTCGTTCAATCAAAGCAGTCAAAAATAAACAAGCGCACAGCACCATTCCATAAGCGCCACACTGATATTTTTAAACTAACCATTATTTTTTGCCGCATGCAAATCATTAAAAAATAATGAAATCCAAATACACTTAAACAAAGCGATCACTCATGTACCAATAGCGTCTCTGAGATCTCCTGTACACTGATGCACCCTCCGCTGTCAATTTTCGTTTCCTTCTCTTTCTTTGTCTACCTCGGGCACATTTGCCGGCCCTAATTCACATTAAATTGGCGTCTTTTCCCACCTGGCTGCAGCGCAAACACATTCATGAACCTTCACCTCACGTGAACTTCTCAGCTCAGGACAGCCCTCTCAGTTGAGAGGACTGCCCTCTCAGGTGATCTTTCATCAATGCCGCTATTGGTATTTGAGGAAATAATATAATAATTAAGCTACGAAAAAAAGTCTATTTAACCCTTGACATTTGTCTTAACATATACTTTGGGGTTTGTTAATGCACCTGTTGTTTATCTGTGGATCTGTGGTCTTGTATAATTGTCTGGTGCAGTTCAAGGATGTGTTGGATGTGGCTTGTCTGACTCATGCCAGATTCCCAGACACAGACAGATGACTGACGGGCGTCCATGAAACTTCCATTTAACAGAGAAGTGTCTTTTACTGGGACAACACGCCAGCGGGGAAACCCAGAAAAGTCTCCATCAAGACGCCAGACAGCATACCAGCAAATCACCAAGACAGGGTAACCTTCTCTGCTAAGGATACAAATACATAGATCCCATGGCCCAGGGTCACTGTGGACATGACGTGATCAAAGACAGCTCTCACACAAACAGCCTCACAGGTCAGTGGTGTCAGGACCCTGGTGGATGGCAGAGACAAGCTTGGCTTGGGACACCATTAAAGACTGAATGGAGTCACGAAGAATGGTTTGGTTCTCTCAGAAAGTAAAAAAAAAAACGCTAGTCTGCCACTACCCCGTTTGTAATTTACTATAGTAAAGGAAATACGAATTAATCAGGGATTAACCCACTAAACAGTAAATGAGATGTGCTTTACATTAAGTTGTTGGTTTAAACATACAGTTCAAGACTCTTTAGACCCTTAGACCATTGACGGGACAAAGTACTTTAATAGTCAAATGTTCCCTTGAGCTTTAGCTTACAATTGGTTCAGACAATCAACAGTAATTATAGGAATAAAGTTTCCATAGTTTCCACCCTGACAACAGGGTGAAAAGACAATTTGGCATTAGCATGAGTGGGCATTGAGATGCCGACAAACTCAGTCTTGGTGGTTTATCTCATGATGTCTCTGTCCTGTGTCTTCCTACATGCTCCACCTACACAGCCATACCATAGCCGGCTTGGACAGCAAATGCCTCCATACCCTCGCCCCTTCCAGCGTTAACAAAAAAGCTCAGAATTTCTTCAAAATGTCCACTTTATGCCCACAAACAACAAAGCAGTAGATAAAGCCCCAGAGTCCCTCATCAGATCCCAAATACCCAGCTAACAAAGGCCACATTGAGACCAATCTTACATACAAAGACCCTCTTTTACCCCATAGACCATGTCCTTTAATGATCTGCTATCTCCACAACACAAAATACCCTCTACCCTCCCTTATGGAATGCACAAGTCCAAATTTCCTCCTTAACTCTCTGAATATGAAGGGATGCCTTTGAAACTGCTGTCTGATATAGTTGATACATGATAGTTTTTACGTAGCTTCCACGCTGCGGTAGCATACTATATTCATATTATACTGTATGTGTACAATTCTACAGTATAGCATACATTCATTAATTTTGTGTAGGTATGTTAATTGAAAAGGCATTATCTCAAGTAGGATGCAAGAATAAAGGATTTGCGTGACCCTGTCCTATATTAAAGTGGACTTCCAAAATACAGACAATAGACTGCATCACCTCCTGACAGACACACAATGGAAAGGTCCCCAAAAAGGCAATTACTCCATGCAGCTATGCAAAACCCATTACAGTTTACAAGCTTGAAATAGTTGATGACCGTTTGAGCTGAAGACAATGGAACTGCTGCAGTATCCTGTTTCCCGGGTACCAAATACCAAAACAGGCCTTTTCTGAAACCACCATTTCATACTGACAACTCATAATTTTATAATCGTAAATTGTGTGTGTGTGTGTGTGTGTATGCGCATCACAGTGTGTATATAAATGCAATGCTTTCCCACTGTATAAGGAATGCACAATCACTAAAACAGTGTTAACTAAATTATCAAGGGCCCCAAGCAGTAGTGTGCTGACAATAGATAACACTTAACCAAGGTATTTAATTTCCTCTCCAGCCATTCAGACAAAAGAGTAGGGGTCAAAGAGTGTTTCACGAGCAATGAACCAGACCAGACCATGCCGGACTAAGATGAGGAAAGGCAACGTCAGAAACCAGCCCGGTCAGACCACCCACACCCACCACAACCCTGGGTGGCTTTCTTGCCACATTCTGAGCTCTTGTGTTGTGAAATGTGACATTTACGCTTAAGTAAGAGGTCCTTCTTTCTAGGCCCAACAATAGGAAACTTCATTTTAGAACAGGCGACATAGAAAAAGGCAAAGTTGGCGGTGAATGATGCACCGCTACTGTGCCTGAAGGAGTATTCAATTACATTACAGACGTAAACAAACAGAAGTAGTTGTCCTGCTACAATATTCGCTTTTATGTAAAGACATAGCTGATGTCCTAACCTAAGTGTACTGTCGCTTCCAGATGGGAAATCATACATCTTTTTTACAGCACATGCGCTCCGGCGTTGATCATCTCTCATGTTGACTGAACCACAGTTAAGTAGTCTGGGAGAGTAACTGTGAGACTGTGCTGTGGGAACCTTTAATACACACACCCTCAAGCATGCGTGTTGCACACACACACACTCACACATAAACATGCCAACACACCAGATCCCCATTCCAAACTCCCACAACACACGCATAAAACAGGTGAATCGCAACAATAATCCATAACACATTTGACCAACCAACAGATCTGTATATAATAATAGGCCCACACCAGCATTATAAACACGCTCACCTTCACCAAAAGGTCCTCAACTGAAACATAACAGAGGGAGCTGCTCAACAAATCTTGGGAAAGGGCTATTTGTTTTTATCCCAGAGCAAAAATGTGTCTCTTAAGTCCTCATTCTCACTCTTCCTAAGGTATATAAATAGTGTCTGGGGCATGTATGAGTCTCTTAAACAGGTCTGACAGAGGAGGGAGATAACTATTAAGGATGATGCTTAACCATTCATTGCTTTTCAGGGCCGAGCATACACTGGAATTCACCTCAGGTGTCAGCAGCACCAGACTTATTATGAAAGATGGATTCAAGTCTGGCCTAGGGTTTATCACTGTGCTTATTACAGTAGATAGAGGCGAGCTGCAGGAAGCCCTACACCCTGCTATCTTACTGGCAGCCGGCGTTAAAGTTGAATCAACTGTTTTCACTTGACCCAAGGAAATCCCATCAGCAGATTCAAAGATTCAAGTCGCGTCAAACATTGTGATTATTTAATACACAAACAAGTATAACAGATTTTTTTACGCTTGTTTTTTTACACACAGACAGTTCAGCCAAGTGTTCATAGGATTTATTTTTAGTTCGTTATTCGGCTTCCATCACATTGTTAAGCTAAGATAAGACCACATTGATCCCCGGGTTTATAGTTTATTGTAATGTCTACAATATAAATGGGGGGTGTACACATACTGTAGGTGGTCTCCAGTGAGCGGTCAAATTAATGCCTCTCTTAAATAGGAATGCTGTGTCTTCCCTCCCTCTTATTTATGACTTAACCGGAGCACCCCGCCCCTGGATACCGACTACTACAATACACAAGAAATACATCCAGCTGGGTAAACAACATATATACTGTAAATCTATGGGACTCTAAATTCCTCCTAGCTCTGTGTATGTGTGCGTGTCCTGCAATTTAATTACCAAGAATGGTATAACATGTTATGTGTCTTTAATGATTACACCTACTTTACTGAAGTGGGTGCTGAGTCTTGTGTGCCACCATCATGTTTTCAGACATAACAACCAGCAATATTCATTGGTGTTTGTGATTTGTGAGATCTGTGGTCAGTTGACTCACCAAGGTCTAGCGTTTTCCATGGCGTGGATACACAGGGTTTACCACAGACATAACCACATCCCACCGCTTCCTGCCAGCCCGGATCAACACTGGACCTCACCTCTAAGATGACAATGACATTACTGCAAGATGTGACCCAAGTCTCAGACAACATAATCCTAATTAGAGCCACAAATAATGTGAATGTCAAATCAGGGAGGTCCAAATGTATCGACCACATACAGAACAGAGTGGGCTTGTTTAAAGAGTGGTAAATAGTGGGTACCTTCTACCTGCAGCCTGTAAACCCAACACTCAGCTTCAGGATTCACAGTACATCCACACAATCAATGACACCCCCTCCCCACTGTCTTCTAGCAATGAAGATCTCAGATGCCTGAAACAATGGAAACATAACCTCCAGGGGGACCGAACCATTCTCAATCTCCTTCACACAAGACACACACACACACAAAGACAATTGTTATGTTAAGGTACATTCCACATTACTCCCAGGAAATAATTTGCTGACACATCGTATAATGGCCACTGATGATTCATTTGATTTACAACTGATAAATGATTTGGAAATGGGTACATGCACAGGAGACCTGAGAGTTCCCCTCTTCTGAAGGGGTTAGAGACTGGATTATACATTCAAATGCACCTTTGTTAAACTCTACAACAACAAACTGACTTGAGAATACATTCGACCAAATAGTGAGAAACAGTGGCAACCCCTTGCAGATGTACAAACGAGGGACTAATTTAAGGTTCAATTCAAATGTCTGCAGGTTTAACAAAAGTTCATTAGCCCTTTAAACATCCAAGCATTCACGACAACACCAATCACTCTCAGTGTGACAGGCATCACAGGTCACCTCACAAGGATCTTCTCAGCTTTCACACATGAAACGACAAAGTGGAGCCTAAACAGTGATTTTCAGAGACTCCCCCATGCCTGGGGGATCAAATGAGCGGAGATCACAGACTGTTGAGGGTCAAGATCACTGTTTGATCTAGAATTGGTGGTGCCATGGTCCTTACCCCCTTCCTTAACCCACACTACGGAGAGGACAAAGCATGGAAAATAAGATAGATTTTAAAATACGGTAGCCTTGATTATGGTATAGCAAAGGCTGTTGGTATCATGGGTAACCACACTCTGAGTTGATGCTGTATGGCAGTGGCAGTTACTCATCCTTAGTGGGGATCTGACCTACAACTTTTGTCTTCAACCGTGGTCGAAATGTCTGAACTCTTTTCAGGTCAGTGAAGGACCAGCAGGGCCCCTGACAGTTGCTGCAACAGCCACAAGACCTCTATAGACATGAGTACAACACACTAAACTAAACCCGATGCAGGTGGAGAGGGTAATGTAACGAATGTGATGTTAAAAATCCACCTGTCGTTCAGATGATTCAGAGATCAGAGATTCAGATGGTTTAGTGGACTTGTTGCTCAACTATTAATACATGCCTTTGTTCAAACTGTTAGTGAGATGTTGACCCTCATCCTACACACATATAACATACAAGGATTACCGACTGGGGTCCCTGGGGACTTCTCAAAACATTATTACTTATGTAATTAATGTCATCTGAAAAAAACAACAGACCGTTAAGTTACAGTCAATTTGCATATTGTGTAAAACGACGCACAAAAAGTAAGGAAATTTGTCTTTGTTAGATTATTTATTTGTTGTAACAATGCTTCTTATACCATTGGAAAGCCTGATTATTTCCCTTTTAAATGGTGCCACATTTGTAAGGAACATCCATTTGTGGGATGAGCAGCAGAGCACAGGCAGTTATAGCACACGAATGGCCTCATGCTATGCTCAGGGCATAGGGCTACTGGCATGTGACAGGAGGAGCAAACATTGTGTACCTTCGCCTTCCTGTCTGTGTTTTGGGAGAAAAGGCAATACCTTTTTCGAGTAGATTTTCTATGAGCACATGAGGAAATCTGTGTCTGCTGCATCTGACTCTGTCTCCTTCAAAATGACTGACAGAGTGCTGCCTGATATTGTGTGATACTTTAAATTAGGACCCATGGCAAACATCAACTCAATATATAGTTCAATCTATTAACACTGCATAGGTGGAATTGTGTTCTTTTGACTGGGGTCCTTTAGGACCCCGATAATTGGTATTTATAAAAATCACTACCTAAAACAGAAACAATGAAAAATTAAAACAATAAAGTCATTAGGAACAAATTTATTGAGTAATCAAGGAAAGTAAGGAAATTTTTGAATGATAGAATAAAGAACCTGTGAGATATGACAAAAAGTATACCTCTGGGGTACCCCAGTCGGCAGAATGAGGGTTAATTATTGATTTATATCAGTTCACATTAGCAGCCCGCAATGGGGTCCTGTGTGCAGCCTCTACAGAAATCAGGGCCAGACCATGACAATTAAGGAAACGTCTGGACTTAGGCTGAATAAAAGAGGAAAGAAGCCTGTCTAAATGACCCCCATGAGTGTGGGTGTGACCGCATAAACCTCAAACATGCAAGCAAGTGCAGAACCAAAGAGGCGGAAAAAGAAACGCAAACTTGGTGGACAAGTCCTACTGTTCACTGTGTCTGTCTGTCTGTGTGACGCACATTGCATATACATATTCATATACTGTACACTGTGCACACTATGCACACTACATACAACACACACATAAAAAGGACCAATAGACTCTTTCAGTCTCATCCATGCATTTAATGAGTGAAGAAGCCAAACCAATACAGGAATGGCAGTATGAGTTTGTAATCCCAATGCAGTTAAGGCTTGCAATAGTAAAATGACAAATTTACTAAAACAAATCACATTTCCGTTCATTCACATTCACAAACATACAAACAGACACTAAGACAAACACATACAAGCAAGCATACGAAATACACACAAACACACACGTCAAACGGAAAGAAAAACATCAAACACTGTCGGGTTTGCCTTGGCTTGGCTTCTATTATTGAGGCATATCTTTATATGGCACTACATCTCCCACAAAAGACCTCCATTGTGCTGAGAAGGGATATTTACAGCTTACTGAGGGCACACTTGCCACATTATGGATATCTTACTTGTCTGGAATCCAATATGCTGGCACCATTACTTCTGTACAATTCCTTCCACTTCCTGCCTTACATCTATTTGTCGTGGGAGAGTTAAAGTACTGCCGTTTCCACCACACGTCCACTCATGCAGAGATTTAAAAACACAGATGGGGAAACACAAATGTGCATAAAAGGGCACACAAATGCTCACCTACACTGTACAAACCCACCTCCACCCACACAATCTATGACAAACATCTTGGTGGTCAGGTGGAGATAACAGGTTACGACGGTGATCTTAGTGGCAGAAGATTTTTGGAAACTAAAGAAAGAGACTTGGTACAGAGAGTTAACAAAGTTTGAAAAGGCCAGATGAGCACAAAGGTAGTAAATAATTCCCATGTCCATCTAAAGTAGACAACAGAACCAGACAAAACAGACATAAATAGAGAAGGACACTGAGAGGCACTGACACACAAGGTTAGGACTGGAGTTTGAGGGAGAAGATGTGAGAAGAACAGCGGAGAGAGGGAGTGTCCCGCTGGGCTCCTCTGGCAGGGTTACACTGTAAACACGGCTCTGGTTTCTACCCTGGGCCTGACACAGCTGGACCTCTTAACCAGCTTCAGGTCACACAGGGACTATGCTCCATTTCCCAAAGAGCCACACTCCTAAATCAGTGCTTCCTGCTTGAGCCAGACCTGGGATTAGGGGCCTAGCGGTCCATCATCTCAAAGCCCGGTGCTAACAGTCTAACATAACCTTTGTCAAGTCAATAGCCCTGCTTCACCTCTCTAATCAAATGACCAATAACACACCGCACACCTGCGAATCCTGAGAGCAGTGTACGTGTGTGTGTGTGTGTGTGCTAGGTACACATGTCTGTTTGAATTGTTTCAATCGAAGGTGATGGCAAGAGAGAAGGAATTGATGGTTGCTGCTAAAGAGAGAGAGAGAAAAACAGAAAGAGAGTGTGATGGAGGGATAGATGGGGGGGGGTAGTGACATGGAACAGGGTCATGTTATGGTTGTGCGTGCATTTAACTTCGTTAACTTCTTCCCATGACAAGAAGTAACTTCATAAATTAGGCCGCGGCAGCTGGGCTCAAATGTGTGCATCTTTGGCCCAGAAATGTTTCACACTGATCAGCACACAGTGGAGCTCATTCAACTGACTTGTAAAATAATAACAACATCAACATATGCTATAAGGGGGACAGCTTTCGTTTTGAAAGAAATGACTCCAGAAAGGTATTTGCTTAGGGGCACCTGCTGAGCTTAACAGTATATAACAGTATATGAAGTACATAGAAAAGCTGGAGTAGTACGCTCTGTGTCCAAACACAACTGAAACAATCCTTCCATGAGCTCACTGCGAGAACTTCACCTCCAAGAGACACCCAGACGTACACGTGCAAGAGACACACAGAGGGGTGAAGAGAGGAAGTGTGTACGTGAGAGAGAGAGAGAGAGAGAGAGAGAGAGAGAGAGAGAGAGAGAGAGAGAGAGAGAGAGAACAGACCCTCTGCCAGCTGTCATGTCCAGAGAGGGATGGAGCGAGTGAGGAAGAGAGAGAGAGAGAGAGAGAGAGAGAGAGAGAGAGAGAGAGAGAGAGGGGAAATAAGACAGGAGGGGTAGAGAGAACAGGGCAGGGTTGAGACTATAAAAGGAAGAAAGAGAGAGAGAGAGAGAGAGAGAGAGAGAGAAAGAGAGAGATGGAGTGATGGAGAGTATAGCCAGGGAGAAGACGAAAGCTCTGGAATTCTTGTAGCATAACCTGGTGGGACCCCTGCATCTCTCCATTAATCACAGAGAGATGGGGAAATGGGGGGGCGGGGGGTCAGAAAAGGATATATAGGGACTTTCCGGAGGCAGCGTCCACTGTGAATTAACTTCATTCCAAGTCAAATAAAAGACAGTTCACATGGGACTTTATATACCCAGACCCTTAAAACCCTTGAAACCTACTATGGGGAAAACCCATGTGGAAGGCAGAGAAACCCACATCTCGACTTGATAGGGGCTGATAGCATCTTGTACTGGGTAGAAGGAGGGCAATCTTTGCCTCTGCGTGTTGTGTGTGTGTGCGCATTTTGTGTGATAGCGGGTTGTCATACATGGTAGGGAATGAGAATGAAGCATGAAAAGTGGTTATCTATTCAATCAAACCACGAGTATCCTATCTTTCCGCACCAAGGGCTCTAGTTTCTGGACGGCGCAAAGTGCTAACACAGATGTAATGACAACTTCGTCAAGGTTGTTTTTCTCTCGCCTGTGTGCGTTTGCCGAGTTCCTGGAGCGCAATGACATCACTTGCGCCGAAATTGGCATGGGGGCGCAGTAAAGGGTGTGTCAGTCGAAATCAGCCCCCACCACTCCTACTGATAATTTATTCACTCTAATCCATCCCTATTACAACTGTTGCACCCAATTACCGCCGTCCCGAAATTAGCAAAAAGGTATTGGCCACACCGTAGTTTGCAGTGCAACTCCGCTTGCGTCTGACCGTGAAACTAGGGCCCCACATCTTTTTAGATGTTATAAGTCTGTTAAAGTCTCTTGAACGCTTCTTCTTGACAGTTGAAATATACTAAAAAAAGTGCTGTCTGGCTAGCTGACACACATTCTCTATTATATAATTCATTTTACTTAAATAAAACAATTCTGCTATAAATCTTAAATTCATCACATCGCCAGAGGATTTTACCAATAAAATGTGCACATCTGTCCTAATAAAAAAGTTTGTGCAAACTTTTTCTCCAACTTTCTCCACTATGATAAAATAGGTTTTCAACTAGGTGTAGAATACTGTAACTCACTATTGCATTATGCTGTATCAATAGGGAATGGCATAATATACTGTATATCTCAGCTACTAATCTGGCAGCCGTGTGGGCTAGTTCTGTGATCGTTTCAAGAGCCAGGCCTATCACCTCAACGCTATGGGGTGGAAAGGAATGCGAAGATCAAATAGTAATATAGTGAAACGGATCATTTGAGAGTTAATGGAACATCTATGAGCATGTAATCTAAGGCCTATGGAGCTACAAAGCAGGGATCACACAATGGGGAGCCCAAGGCATTTAACTGTGAGAAATGGTCCAGTAATAGACACCCATGGGCCATGTGTGAACACTTACTGGGAATGGGACAGAGACCAGGACATGCGAGATTAATTTGGATGAAAAAATGCTCCTCAAGTATTCTCGTAATTACATTTTTCTCAAAGTTATGAGATTAGGATTACAAAACAAGATATTTTCCGAAAAGTTTACAGTGATTTTAAAATCTTTATAGATCTTTTTTCAAAATAATGAAATTGTAATTATCAGAATTATTATTATTTGTTTAAATGAATGATAATTCATTCATTCCATAGTTTATAAATATAGAACTGTAAACATAGAGGAAGAAGAAGAATAATTCTCTGAAGTAACCTAATTATGTGGGAGTTTTAGAGCTCGGGGGGTTGAGAAGAAGCCCTGACATATTTGGCTTCCCCTGTATCCTTTTCCTGTTTGGCTTCTCAGGACAATCTATTTATTATCTGTTCACACAATTCTGTAGTCAGGATGTTTTCCCCTTAAAACCGACCTGCACCTACAGTAACATGGAGACACACACAGCAATAACTCACCGCACAAAGACCGCACAAAGTTTCTTTTCCTTGAAAGGAAAGGGTTCAAGTCTGCAGTATACTGTTAAAGGGAAATTCTGGCCAATTTAGACAGTGACCACATTTTCAATGACGTATAAGCAATGACATATGACACATAAGGAAGTGGATTACAGTACACATCTCTCATCAAAATAAGAAAATACGATCCATCCTGGGATATTTTAACAGTGTTAATGTTACAGAATTTAAAAGGTCATATTTTGAATGAGTTTCAACAGCGGAGATTCCAGAACTCATTTGAGAAGACTTTGGTCACAAACAATCGCCGTAGTTCCTGGTCAAAATTGGCCTGAATGACCCTTTAAGAGGTTAACAAATGCAGATCTGAATCATTCAAAGAATGAATCAGTCTCTGCTTCAAATGGTCCTCTTTTTCTGTAAGATCTTTGTACCACCATGCATGTCACATGCATGGTGGTAATTTCTAAACCATTAGGGGCAAGTAGCCAAAGTCATCAGTGCTTTCCTGGTTATCACAATGCCTAAACCCACAGTCAGAGTGCTACAAAGCCCCACTTTAAATCAAATACTCGTAGGAAACAAAAAACTAAACAGTCATGTACCTCTACAACAGCACACACAGACACACACACACACACACACACACCAGAGTAACGCAAAGCTAGCAAACATGCAATAAAAGCACTAGGAGGGTGGTAAGAGGAGGTTTGGCCCACAGAGGTCAGAGGGTTTAGTGTATGAGGTGACTGCACCTCATTTGTGGCTGCATGCCATATCTGCTTATGTCTCTTCACACACACACAAAGACACACACATACCACTGGCCAGGCAAGCACCGTTCTTCCACACATGGGCTTTTCATCTGAAGCCTTGGCTTTTCTTAGGGCCAGCACAACGGGCCCTTCCCCTGATTGTTACGGTGGGGCATTCTTGAAATCACAAACATAACTTTGGGAGGGGATGTGCTGGCCATTTTCCTCATGTTATCGCAAGCAGACATCTTTCCCTTGCCCCCGGACACACGTGTCTCACTTCCCTCACCTCTCTGTTACCCACGTCCATTCACACTTCATAGCCGCACCATTGCCATTCACTTGCAGCACAGCCCTGGGAGAAAAATGATTCTTAACTGTCAGGACCCCCTGAGGAGTTGCAAACATGCGACTCCAATATTTGGAAATAATCTGTTTGTTATTAGGTTCCTCTAGTTTCATTATCTTGGCCAGTGGTTTTGTGTGTGTGATCACATTTATGGAACAAGAAGACATTTTGCGAGCTATGAAAACCCTTCCTTTCGGAAGGGTTGTGGGCCAAAAAGTTTGAGAGCCACTGTTGCACAATGACCTGTGTTTTTTGTCTTCCTTCTTTCTCAAAAGGTGAACAAAACGGATTTCACTGACTTTGGCTGCATAGTCACGGTGTCAAAGCAGCCCAAACTAGAGCACTCTGAAACAACATTCATCCTAATCGCCCACTTAGCATGAAACAGGTAATTGCTACAGCAGATGCTAATGCTGGGTTGCCAGCTTGGCTTCTGTAGCGAGTAACATCCTCCTCACAGGACCATTTCCCGTATCACACACACCTCCCCCATCACTATTATGTCCCACCCCCGTTCCACAGAGCCAGAACACATCTTGAAATATATTCTCTAACACAGGACAATCAAACCTAACATCCTGTTAACATTAACACTATCTTATGCCTGAGTCTTACAGTCTCAGGCATCTTAGTGGGTAACACGGAGCAAGAGATCCCCCAATGCTTTATAGTACACGGCCCTGAGGCCCTGTGCTTTGGTACTGTAGAGTCGACGGGGCGTGGCTGATACTGTACAACTGAACTTGGTCATAAAATCAGAGACTTAATGTGCTCATGTGATACCTTTGGTTTTCAACCAGGAAAAACATTAAAGCTAGAAAAAATAAATAAAAGAAGTAAATCTGAAGATGGGGATGGCGTTTACAGATGGGGAGTTCCACGTGTATTAAATGTCATGTGGACGGCTGGTGGGAACATGCAGTGCAGATCGCAGGGTCTGCTCGGGACTGACAGTCCCACGGGTCAGATATGGGTTTGCGATTAGCAGTTTCTAACAGCTTCTAACAGTTTCTAACAGTTTCTTAGAAGCAGCAGAGCTGTGACTAAATTTCTGAGTAGTATGTGAAACACTGAAACACACTGGTGGGTTTCTAGTGATTTCTTCAATTACTTCTTCCCTTGCAATAAACCTTACACAAAACTTCAGGTACCTGCCAACTATAAATTAAATCTTTCATTTTTTCCAAGTGGATAAAATAAATATTGCGCTGCCTCTGACAGTAAACATGGTTTTCTGTACAGGCCACAAACAGGGCTGCCAAACTAAAAATACCCGTGCCAGTCCCTGTATCACTGCCCAGGCTACACAATACATACATGGGTTTGAGTTGTGTCACACGCTTCCCATCAGGCCGTAACCAAATCTTATAAGAGCAACTGACAAAAGAAGCATTTCATCTGGCCCAATTGGAAATCACTTTTTATCCAGGGGACATGAGTATGATATTAACTATCTTATTATAGAGCCTTAACCATCTGATAGCCTTAACCATCTGACCATCTGAACAGGAGTAAGGAAATACTGTGCACACACGTGCAGACACGTACACGCGTATCGCATGCACCAACACGTGTCATATAAACACACAGGAGTCCACATAGGAAATGAGCATCACAAGGGTGAGAGGGGGAAAATAAATGAGTTTGTGTGACTTAAGTGGGTCCAGAGAGAGGGTAAAAATAATAAAATTACATTCAGGGTCATTTTAAGGCCATGTTTTTATGGAACATCTCTTTGGGAGTGCGCATTGTGACAGACAACCAATATTTGTGAACCTCAATACATACAGTCATAAAGTGTTTGAAATAGAAACTTTATGCAGGTAGAATGTTTTTAAGGTGGTGAGACAGTCTCAGCCACACGTTTTTTTTCATATTGCAGGTTTCATTATGCAATGTTGTTGAATCATTGCCGCTAAATGTTAGCAACCCGAATAAGCTGTGTATTTTCTTGAACACACCCAATTCCTCCTGCAATAAATGACTTGAGTGAGTGTATCCCTGCGAACAAATTACTTCAATATTTCAACCCAAAAGAGTCGTTCTTTTGAACAAATCGTTCGTGAACGACACCACACTAATGAAAGGTCTGACAAATATAGTTTATCTGAACAGGAAAACGTATCATATTGGCAGTCCCTCTTGTCACAAAACTCAACTACATGCTCTTTTTCAAATCAAATCAAATCACTTTAGAGACGGCTTTGTCTATAGCATGTCTGTGAGGCAAGTCTGGAGCAGGGTAGTCCAGTGGTCTAGGTGTTGAACTCCCAGCTGGAAGGTCATGGGTTCAAGGCCAAGAGTTGGCTTACCTGTAAGCATCTTTGAGCAAGATGCCTAACCTAATAGCAGCATGTAATTGAAAGTCACTTTGGATAAAAGCGTCTGCTAAATTACCTAATTGGAATTGGAATTGGAACCATAGTAATGCTCTTCCTGATACATAAACCACATCGCTTCCCCTGTGCCAGTATATTTCCCGCAACTGTGGCTATACAGTGACAAAATAAATCCAAAGGCTCTCATGTTATTTGTTTCAGTGAGGCTTGGGAAGAACAATTCCAAAACTAATAGCAAGTAAAAGTTCATATTTTTTAAACACTGTATTATATACAGCTTTACCATCAGGTTGCTACACATTATATTAGGCCAATATTTCCAAGCGGAAGAATAGAAAACACATCCTACAAGAGTCAGCTGTATCAGGGATGCCCATAAAAAGTTTTCGAAACACCCCCACTAACTGTCAGCATAGTGAACTGCAGGGTGGTCCGCACGTGTCTTTTGGGGAGCTCTGGGCTAACATGCCAAAAGATAAGTCAGTTGTTGTTCGTTTCTCAATTTGAAGCCTGTAGCAGATGTATCATGTAGAACAAACTGTGAAAATCAATAACGTGGACTTGAGAACTTACTGCTTGCACACCCGAAGCAAGGATGGCAATGAGGAGGCACAGAAGCAGCAACCTGTAGATAACGAAAAAAACACAACATTAATTATGCTAGACAGTAATTCATGAGGCGGTGTTATATAGAGTAGGTAATAAACACACAGAGTTGCTTGCCTCGGATTCTTAAGTTCTATGGCGTGCTGCGCGTGCATGCTCCCAGTCATCCGGACCTCAAACTTCATTCCTATACGCTGCGCTCTCTCTCCTTGCAGTGCGCACAGGTCTAGAGCATGTCTGGTCGAGATTGAAGCCTATGACATCAGTTACATTAACACGATGGATCATTGATTGCTTATCTACCAATAAATGAGTGAGAAATACAGTGTAATAATATTGCTTAATGTTTAAACAACACATTTATCGCCCTGCCTATTTCCCAGCGGCTGCGTGCGCACATCGTAGCTGGCAAGGACACCGTACTGTGCCTCAGTAAACTTCTTAAAGACGCGTAAATTCTGTTATTGATTGAACAAGATAATTACTTACAGTCACTCACGGTAGCACGGGTCCAGGGTCTTCGCAAGTCTTGCGGGACTATGTCGGAAAGTTTTCACGGTCCAAGACATGCACCGGTTCCTAAACACGAGTTTAACAAGGATCCTATTAGAACAACCAGCCCTTTACACAAGAAAAGTTCCCCAAATATTGTGGCAAAGCTATATGAAGGATGAAGAGTAGTCCCACTCCTTACCGAGAAAAGTCAAAGTGTTTGTAACTACAGGGTTGTGTCTGTTAGGATGGGCGAGGGTGGTCGTTTTCAGGAGGGTGTGGTAGAGGACAAACAAGAACGAGAAGCATTGATCAGAACCTCACATCGTCTCAGGCAATGATGCAGCCTAGCGTGCTGCATATGCTCTGTAGATAACCTGAAGATTACTTGAAAGAATACAACAATACGAGGTTAAAAGGTGGTTAAGGAGACATTCTTTTGGGAAGAGTTTCAACTGCGACCTGCAACAATGCTGTTACCAGCTGGCACCCTGTTTCTAGCGGCTCTCTCCAGCGTTGTAGACCTGTCAGGAGCCGAGGTAAGGGAAATAATTTTCTTAACTGCAGCTTTTAGAAGTTAAGAGACAGTTGCGATAAATATGGTATGCAACTGGGTGGTAACACGCGCATCTTTGCACGCCTCGCACTCCCACCGAGTTGTGCGCGCTTATTATGGCGACTTTCTTCTTTAATTTACATATATTTATATATTAACACTGCAGGTGCGCGTACAGCCTAATACTTTGGTATATTGTAAAGTATTCACAGTGTTTACTTTAAAACGGCGAAGTAAATGTCACTGAGAACTATGAAATAATAGTTTTCTGAAACCGCAGATTGAATGTAAAGTTAACTGGAACTTTTTGAGATAGTTGTTGAGTTTGGTCACTCCCCTTATCCTGGGCGATTTGATGATTTTAAAGATGCTATCAGTTCTTTGTGATCTGGCTCTGGTATGGAAGTCTACTTTGAAGGATATAAGGTGGTCTCCTACAATAGTCCAGCCTGCTCTACTTCTATGGGGTAAACCAAGAAGAGAAAGAAGGTGGGGCACAACGGTTGGCTTGAGACTCTATAGAGCTCTGACTTGTGTCTACAGGTGGCTATATGGCCTGCCTGTCATCCAACTGTCGAACAACAACACAGGGATATAACATTTAATTTCTAACTCTTAAATTATAACTTTGTAATCAATCAATATGTGGTTGGGCTTTTGGTGATACAGGGAATTTAAAAAATGCAACCCCTCCACCACCAGATCCCATTTATGCAATATTCATTGGTGCCACTGGCAACAGAAAATATACACCTTGTTCATCTTCATGATCTACTGTAGTTGAGTAAACCATTTGAGTCATGTTACGTTAAGTCACTTGCGCTTTTGGTCAAACTGAGTTTGTTGTGCTTCCACTAAGCAGGGTTTAGTCCAAATATTTCACACCTGAGGATGAGGGCCATGGGAAACATACTCCATGCACTCAAAATCTCATTAGCTCATTAGAGTCTCTGTTTTAGTCAGAATGTGACTAAAACAGATGATTAATTCAACCTTTTTCAGGGAAAATGTATATTCTGACCTTGAACTGTATCTTCAGATTGTATGCAACCTTTAGAAACCAACACAATATAGCAAATCACTATGTAAATTGAACAATGGTTCAAGGATCAAACCATACCCAAACTATATGAGGGATTTATTTTGCAACAAATACGGCAGTTGTTACTTGGGGGGTTCTGGTCCAAATCATGAGCTCCACAGATTAAAATACACTACAACAAACAAATCTGCTGTAAACGGTGGGGTTCGAACTGCCCTGCCATAATACGATGAACCCATACTAATCAGCCTGAAGCTGTGCTGCTCCTCAGGAACCAGTGATCTAGCAGGTTTAACAAAGCAGAGAGAGCCTTTATCCTGTGTGTGGGTTTGAAACCAGAACCACAGGACATTGGACATCTGGACAGGCTACCCCCTAAAGAGAAGTGTGTGTGTGTGTGTGTGTGTGTGTGAGGGGGTTAAGAAGCCTTTGGATGAACATCTTGACACAGATCAGGTGACACAGGGTCAACTGAACCACAGGCCTTAATCAGTCCGTTTCATCGTTCTGGGTTTGTTGTTGGGAGTTTTCCCATACCCATAGGAGCTGCTCTGCATTCTGCTCCATAACAGGAAGCTTATGATCCCGACGGCCAAGAACGAATACAAACTGCGTACTGTACACACTCTTAACCATACCCATTGGCAACCATGCACATGCACCCCCCCCCCCCCACACACACACACACACGTGCACAGACGCTGAAAGTATGCATGCACAGACATGTCCTGCATCCTCTCCCTGAGGTCAGGGTGACTTGATAACGGCTATATTGAGAACATAGTGTAATATCCCCATGCCCTGATTGACCCATCCTGCCTCCTCCTATTCAGCCACAGTATTAAGGAGTTATAAGGTATCATCAGTTAATGTAGTGGATCTATTTTCGCCAGATTTTCACTACATATTTGGGCCCTGAATGTCTCCAGTGTGATTACACAATATCAACAGAATTAAGAGCCTCTCTCTTGGCCATTCTGTCCAGTCAATGAGTCACCACTGGTCGCCCCAGGAGGAGGGGGATAAAAGACAGATTAGCAGATTCCTGGAGCGAGAGTTTGTGTGTGTGTGTGTGTGTGTGTGTGTGTGTGTGGGGGGGGGGGGGGGTAGCCGGTGGGAAATACAGACAAGATCCCCAGTGCTGGCTCTGTCACTCTTCCGGGAGCTGCCGTGATGTTCCAGAACCTTCCCAAGGGAGGATGAAGAAAGCACTAAAACGGAGGAAGCAATCCTAACTACTGTTTATGCTCAACCTGCAGCAGTGACGTATGTGTACGTGTGTGTGTGTGTGTGTGGGATGCGTCTCACGGACTGGAGATTATGATAAAGGCTGCATGCCTTGTTAAGTACCTTAACTGAAGCCTTGAGGCTTATGGGGCTTTTCCACTGCGTAGTACTGGCTTGACTCAACGTTTTTGGTTTTCCATTTGGCAAAAGTAGTACCTGATACTTTTTTAGGTATCGCCTCCGTTGAGGTTCCAAGCAAGCTCAGGCGATACCAAAAGGTGATGTGAAAACACTGCAGACTACTGATTGGTCAGAGAGAATCGTCACTGCATCCTTGCGTGACACGGGACATGCCGCAGAATTGTATAGCGGCCGCAATTTTGTATTCACCTTTTATTAAACGGCAACCTGCCGTGGTTTTGCAGGTTGCCGTTTGGAGAAGGTGCATACGTTCCTCGGTTTGTTTGCAGACGAAAGGATCCAGTGAGAGCTGAATGGATTCCCGTAAATGTCTACCGAGAAGTTTCTGAACTGTTTGCTGCACAAGGCTACCAAAGGACATTCCAACAGTGTAGGGACAATGTTTAAATAAAACATAAACGTGACTACAGATCTATAAAGGACCACAACGGCAGGAGTGGTTCAAACAACGGCAGGAGTGGTTCAAACAACGGCGTCGCTATGACGCCCAGCTACAATGAGGGGGTACTATCTGCAATGGAAAAGAAGGTAACTGGTACCAAAAGCAAGTCGAGCCGGTACTATGCAGTGGAAAAACGCCCTTGGACAAAGAGTTCAGCCTGATCCTGTAGCCCACCCCTAACAACCCCCCCACCCCTGCTACAGAGACAACAGCTGAGCCTGTCACCGTGGCTGCATGGCCACCAAGTGAGCAGTGCACCCTGCAAAAGCAGACCCCTGGCCTCACCGCTATAAAAATGCCACCTTTTGGACGAGTGGTGGTCGTCTGTGTTTGTGTGTTGTGTGTGTTTTGATAGAAATTCCTGGGTGACAAGGCAACGCTTGCCTGGCCTTAATACTTGAAGAGTGTAACAGGTATGGCCCACTATGTGTGTGTGTGTGACTCTGTGTGTGTTCCTTGCCTGTGCCTTACAGGGAAAAGATAGAAACAATTAATACCCTCCTTCATGAGAGGACTTAAACATCCATTGGGTTCTACTGGAGGTCAACTGGAAAGCTAGACTGTACCGCAGTACACAGGAAACATGTTGACCAGCTTTGTAGACACGTTATAATTATTCCTTGAGATACACTAAAACCCAATGGCGGGTTACTAAAAATTAGACATATATTTCACTAAATACAGTGTCCAAACAGAGAATGTCATACTAAACATCAGCGTGTGGACTCGAGGTATAGGAAAATACATTGAGGTGACCTTTTAAAGTTCAGTATCACTTAGTTTGATAGGTCAAGCTTACACCCAAACTGTATTGCTTAGAACACTGCCACAGACCTACAAAACTATTTTGTCTGTAAGCTCAACTGTTTCAAGTCAATCTGACAGTGGGCCAGATAGTGAACAAGCCATTTAGCCAACAGTTGAACTGTGAAACTGGTGAGAGCGGTAAAGTGTTGTACTGGATGTGTGCCACACGCAGACCCCCTGTGGGGCGGTGGGGCTGGCGCTCGGCTGAGGGTCAGACGAGAGGTAACATGGTAATGAATTAAAAGCCAGAACAAGTGGCTCTGAGGCTGGTGGGGAGAAATAGAGACGGGGGGAATTTACAAGCCCCAGAGGTGGGCTGGCGGAATGTGGACCGGGGGCCAGGAAGATCCCCCTGTAGCTAAAACACCCTTCCATAGCCCTGTGGCCATAGCACTGGCCAGTCAGTCCCAGGCCCACTCTGTCATGGCTGGCTGAGATAATGAAGATGATGAGAGTGACATGAGATTTACGAGTCTCTGTTTTTGGCAGAAGATACAATACCACTCCCAGCACGACTGCGAGTTTTGCTCTCGTGTCCTTCACCTGTTCCGCCTTGTCAGTTTGTTGGTCCTAAATCTTCATGTGTGGCTTCGTGGAATTCGTAAATTGGTGTAGAAACAGCGCGTAGGCCTATATGCTGTATTCTGGGGTTGCTGAAAACTAGATTACTTTTGTCAATGCTACAGTATGTTTGTTTTGTCTGCGTTTAATAGAATTCTTATGTGTGCCTGTGTATGGATGCATCTGTAAGCCATCTCTGTGTGCGCATTGTTGTGTGTGGGGCTTTGCATGTTTGTGTGTGTGTCTTTGTGGAAGGGAAGGGAATGTTTAATGTCTCCTAAAAACTTCAGAACATCGCCATGGCGACAGTTAATATCCAGTCATGCATCATTTCTATTTTTGCCATCAAATGCCCCATTCTCTCTTTCTTTCCCTATTTTTATCTTGTTTGTTGTCTGTATGTCTGTCTGTGTGTTTCTCCCCTCCTCTATCTGTTTTCATGCATCTTTCTCTCCACTCCCAAGTCTCTTGAAGTCATAATCTCTCAGTTCATGGTTGACATTGTGTCTCGATTGTATCTCTGGCATTAAGAGAGCACAAATATTTGTTCTAGGTTACATGTTCTTAACCTGCCTCATGTGTACTATACAAGTTACCTTTTAGTTGTTAGTTTGTGTTGTTGTTGCACTTCTTTTCTTCCTATATCATGTCATGTAGTGTCTTCAGTATACAGTATATGGCACATCATATGTTGTATCCATGCTGTATCTAACTATTTCCTATTTAGAGAAGCACAATACTTTATTGGGACCCAAATGGTCTATTCCCATTACCCTTAAAGTGAAGTGAAGTGGGGTTTATATAGTCTTTAATCACTTCGATCAGTCTTAAACAGCTGCATAGACCTTAGTGTTCCAACTCTCACTGGTCCTGCATGTTGTTGCTAATGTGTTTAC
Organism: Percopsis transmontana; assembly: GCA_025447815.1. Lineage (NCBI taxonomy): Eukaryota > Metazoa > Chordata > Actinopteri > Percopsiformes > Percopsidae > Percopsis > Percopsis transmontana. Next base: position 31,782 of record JAOEHI010003128.1, read on the forward strand.
AGCAGTGTGCGGTGGTCATGGTAAGCACCAGGGGGTTAAACTGGTCCTGGTGTTTCAGGTTCAATGGGTATGGTCGACCAGAGAGGGACCTTTTTCATTTCCTGGCTGCCTAGGCCCCCTTTGAGGCACACATCCCCTCTTGTCTGTCTGGGGAGTGCTACCTCAGAAATACAAGTCTCTCAATAAGGCTGGAAGTAGCAAGGATCAGGGCCAAACTGGTGGGAGTCGATGAGGGCAGGTAGAGGAGCGCGCATACGTCAGCTGGGTGGAACCAGTTTGGGAGAGAGACAGGCACTAAAGACTCACACGCACACGTGATAGAGCAGATGGGGAAAACACATGCTACACCTTTGGCCAGTTCAAAATGGAGCTAGCTAATGGTTTTGCCAGAACGCACTGTACGCATGCACTAGTATGACCGTTGGTCGATGGACAAGTCTCATTTCTGTGTATTGAACATGACACTGATATCAAATTAATTGTAATCTGGGATTTTTTACTTACCTCTCACACACCCTCGCGTCCTCTCACACGCTCTCTCCGTCCTGTAGGATCTAGAGTGACTAGCAGATGGCTGTTCCGTTCTAGAGTTGCTGTGTTCTGCCACATTGGCTTTCACAGGGGGAGTCAGGCCCCCTTCGGGGATCGCACCATTTTTCATGTGGGGTCTCAAGATGATTTCAAGATATAATTAAAATCTGGTTTTACTGTCTGCGGTAAAATGTTCACAATGTTCCCATGCAGGGTGTCTATGGTTGTTTATGTTGTTATGATGATACAAAGAGTGGGTCTTAGCTTGCACGAGGACTTGAAACAGTTTGAAAAACACTGTTCAACCAGACATGCTATGGGCACTGTGTGCACAGAAGACTGCTTGTCTGGTGTGGACCGGACTGCTATTCACAAGAGCTGGGCGTGCACACATGTCCCAGCTTAGACATCTACACCTCTTTCCTGAAGGAACAGAAGCGTACTCCATCTTCTTCACTGTTGCCCTTTTATGTTGTGGCTGCAGGGTTTCACTCTGTCTACTTGGTGGACAATAAGAATTGTTCATTCTGCCGTAAGTCTATTGAAGTATTGCAGACAAGCTTAATCAGATAACCTAAACTTGGAAATGGACCAGGCCAGTCACAGATGCTCACTGGAGATGGTAGCTTCAAGAAAAGACACATACACCACATTGTCGCCCTAAACCTTTCATGCGGAAGTCTGTGTCGGGCTTTAGATTTACACAGATTTCGACAAGAGAGCCGTTCTGTTGTCAGCGGCCAGCATCTCTTTTGACATCTGAAGCAACACAGGTCCCAGATCAGCGATGTCTGCAGCTTACAGTCCAGCCGGATGTTCGGGGTGCGGTTGTACAGCAGTAACAATGGAAAACACCTTTTAGATGGCAATCAAGAGGCTTATTGGATGAGGACAAGATGTAATAATTGTATTCAGAGTCTAAGCTTTCTCATAAAAGCCTCAAAATAAATACATGATATGAAGACATGATTTCACAGTCATTTTCATAATTTCTCCCTGTCTTCTCTCTCTCGCTGGCTCAGACCTACAGTATTTAGGCATTATATGAAGCTCACTGTTCCCTCCCGTTGTATCTCGCCGACATGCGGTCTCCCTGATGGGAGTATATATTGACTTATCATGAAATATAAACTTCTCGCTTACTAGCTCATATCCCAGACGCTCCTGTTACACAATAGCATGGTCGTCATTTGGTTTCCATTTGAAAACAACCCAGTAGTAGTTCTCAGTGTTGTACCATCAAGGCCCAAGACTAAGAAATGCCTAAGAGCTACTAATTTTAGCGATGAGGATAATTACTAACTGCTGAAATAAGCCTGCATTGTGATTGGTCGAAATTAAATCCTGAATTCTCTTAGGCTGTGAGAAGCTGTTCCTTAAACAACTGTGCAGCAAAAAGCCATTGTTTTGAATCATATGTGGGGGTTTCTTGATGAAGGTGCTGTTCAATAATAATATTTTTAAATTGCGGTAATTCTTTTTAGCAGAAAGCTAGAATTCATCTCAACATTGAATTACAGGAAGTAGTAATTCAATGTTTCTGGTTAGCTTACATGGTGAAACGATGACTACTTTTGGTAACTGAAAGAGCTTTCATCACCCTCTCTGATGCCGGCCGGTGAAGACACATCCATCCTTTTAGGGGCATGAAGAAAAGTACATTGTCTGTAAAAGATAAATAAATAGAAATATAAATGGCAGAAAAAACACAATAGTTAAACTCAAAATATAGAGAATGTGTGAGAACAGAGTGTAGCCAGTTTGGTACAGAAGTCATTTCCTGTCCTCACGTGCCGACCCTGTTGCCAGATTCCAGAACACTCCTGAGAGACGAGCGAGGAGGACCCAGCCCCTTCTGGTCTTTGTGAGCTTAAAAGATAGGGGAAGGACCTTCCTACTGTACTTAGAGAAAGACGGACTTCCTTCTTTCTACACCCTGCGTCCTGTGCTCTTTCGCTTATCATTCATATCATTTCTCACGTGTAAGAGAATTTTGAGAAAAAAATGCACGGCATTAAAATTGTTGCTCTCTCGCTCTCAATTAGGGAGTATAGATATCTCTCCCTTCTCTCTCTCTCTCTCTCTCTCTCTCTCTCTCTCTCTCTCTCTCTCTCTCTCTCCCCCCCTCTCTCTTTCGCTCTCTCCCATTCTCTCTCTCTCTCTCTCTCTCCCCCCCCCTCTCTCTCTCTCTCTCTTTCTCTCTCTCTTTTTCCAAACAGGTATTCCAAAAACATGACCATATGCTGTAGTATTGAAAAAAAGCATCGCCACCTGCGTCCATATGTGTGTGTGTGTGTGTGTGTGTGTGTGTGTGTTAGCTGTGTAGAAAATTGTGTTTCTGTGGGATTGTTGAGGAATGTTTTCTTTTACTGTGTGGAACAATAAGTGCCTGAGCCAGCAATGTGTGGGCACAGGAACAGAGTACTACACACAAACTAAGAACCTCGACGCACTCAGAAGCCAAGGCTGCTACAGCACAGCTTCAGCAGTGTGAATCTCCCAGCTAAAAGGTCAGTGCTCTGTTTGATACGCTAGGAGACCCTGTGTGTCATTTGTGAAAATCCTCTCTAATTACCTGGTCTGAGGTGAAAGGTCAACAAACCCACTTGGGGTCATGTTACAGGATCAAGATGTGGTAGGACACTGGATTAGGAGAGGTCAAGTCAGGTAACCCTGTAATCTGCATTATAATTAGTAGAGGTATTGTTACACAATATGCTTTTAGTGGCCTTTTGTGTGATATGACAGTACTAAAGGGCAGTCATCCCTGTAACCACACAAGGAAGTTGTGTAGCAATAATAATGTTGTTTCTTTAACAGACTGAGGTTCTTATTGGTGACAGTTTAAAAATATACATCGGTGTCTTTTGTCTCTCCCCAATCTCGCAAATTCTGTGTTGACAGAGTGGGCAGTACAGTACCTGCTGATATCAACCTAGTGCCTGCCATTGGTACCACATGAAAAAAAAAACCGGGACATAAAGTCCAGTTTTAATAAGAGATGATAGCCTGGTGTTCAGTCAGGGCGGGTAAAATGAAAATTACTACACAATTAATATCTGTTTCATCCCTAAAGGTCAAATAGTGACGTTTACAAATAAAGAGCTTATTTTCTTTAATCAATAAGCCACACTAATTTACTTTGGTCACTACATTATTATTATTTTTTTAAAACAATTAGATTTACATTGCAAAAAACTTGGTGGTCGGTGGCTGTTGGCCAAATTGCCATGGTCACGTTTGGTCCTGCATGAGCAGACCGGAGACCAGCTAACTTTCCGTGATCATTATATCGGTGTGTGTGTGTGTGTTTGTGTGTGTGTGGGTGGCTAGGAGTGGGGTACTTTTTTATCTCGCATTGATTGGTTGTGTTTGTGTAAGCATACACAATCTTGATACGCTGAGGATATGGCACCGATGCATAATTCACACACTCTTTTTCAGTGACAGAATTACAGGCCATTGACTTGATCTCTAAAGGATACTTTGGTTTTACTTTAATAAACCATTCTTATTATTTAGGGATTAGCACAATGCCTGTTGTCTTTGTATGCATTTGTGTGCATGGGAGAGTTTAGATTTGCATAACGATGTGCCTACTGTATTCCATATTTGGCATTTGAGTGCATGCTTGGTTTGTGCACCATCGAGTGTGAGAGCAGCTTTCCACAGATGCATCTGCTTTTGATTACAGGAGCCCACAGTTTTTCTTCTGTGGTTTAGATGGGTACCTACTGCCTGTATTAGGACATACTACTCCTCAGGTGTCAGCAAATCAGTACAGGAACACGTAAATGAAGGAAACACAAATCATAGGCCTGTGTGTAGACATGGGATGCATCTGTGTTATGGTATGTTGCTGTGCTTTATCATGTCAGGTGCCCCCTTTGTAAAAAATGCGCTTTAAATTCAGCTTCCATACTAAAATATCCAATTTTTAAAATGCAGTTCACACACTTTTCAATATCTCTATCAATATCTTTCTTAAATATTTAATTGACATCCATGAGGCAAAGCGAATTGCCTTTTAGCCTATTTCACTTAACTTTGTAAAAATGCTTTTTCAATGTGTGTGTGTGTGTGTGTGTGTGTGTGTGTGTGTGTGTGTGTGTGTGTGTGTGTGACTCACTCACACAGTCAGCCAAAAACGTGTGCACAGTTTACAAAGCTAGTTGCACCAGGATCCTTGGCTTCCAAGTATGGCAGTATGATAGTCAGAGCTAGATTCCTTTCCTCTCCTCCTCTCTCAGCCCTGCTCATCAGTACCAGAGAAGGCCAGGAATGTCAGAGCGCGTAGTTACAGTGACGTCATCCCTATTTTATCTCGTTTATCCCACCACTCCTGTCTTCATTACTGCTGTCATCCTAGTTGATATAGTTGACATATGCTGTGGGAATAGCATAGTTGTGGTCATTAGCATGTATTAGCCCTAAACCAGTGGCCTTTTAATATAATAAAATAATAACACAACATAAAATAAACATAAAAAATATATAAACAATATTGATGAAATGCATCTTTGTCATTTAAAAAAAAAAAGTTAAAATATAGGTTTCTTTTGTAATAATGAGATGAGGGGCCATGATCCCCACTTTGACATTTGACAACCCCTGCCCAAAGGCCTGGATAATTTAGTCATGTTGAATGTAATGTAATGTGAATGTGTGTCTATGCATGTGTTTTACTACAAGGTCATGTGCAGTCAAGTCTGTGACCAGTCCAGTTGACAACACTCCAGCCTACTTAGTCTGACTGCCCATGAAGTAAAACTAGCCTGATTGTCTCCATATGGAAACAGTGATTGCAGTTTAACACCATTAGCAGGTCTGGCTTGGAGCAGGAGGATGTTTGATGACTAGCCACAGACATTTGTATTCACTAGTGGACTCGGGGTTAATTGTGAAGGGATATTGGAGCTTGGATTACTTTCCTGAACACATTTGTCATTGAAAATAGATGCTCATAACCCCCCTTTTTCAAATGGCTGCAGTGGGACTAACTCAGTCCACACAAGAAGCCAGATGTTTGTGTAAAAGCTCATGAATATGACAATGTTGCACAATATTCACCAGATGTCATCAGAAGTAATTTAGACAAATTATAACTTCCATCTCAAAACATATCAAAACAGCTAAAACGGCAAAAACACAAAACCAAATGGAAACTGAATTGCACAACACAGGCCATGCTTCCAGGTTTCCTCGTATGCTGTACCTTGAGTGTCAATAGTCCATACTTAAACCAACTTCAAGAAGCAGAAAAGAATATGTCACAAGTCACAAGTAAAGTGAAAAGTGGTTTGTATTGCTAGTGGAAACACTAGCTTAGAAAAACACATATGATAGATGCGTGATGGTAATGACGTGTTGAGTTGCCAACAGGAGAACACAGGAGAACAGTTCATCAGTACGTATGCTCAGCAAAAAGCTCACTACATAAAGGTTCAAGCAAAGAGCTGAGTTAGAATACTTATCTCTGTGGTTTTCCATTGAGTGGAAGCCATATCAGTGTGGAAGGAAGACTCTTTGCGCTCTGCCCCTGCAGTCTAATTGTGTTCTTCGGCTAACCAAATATTCACACACCCCAGCCAGGAAAATGGGTGTTTTCATTTGTGAAAACATCAACATCAACAACAACAACAATATACTGTTTCACTATTTGCTCCCCTGATAAGAGCAGTAAAATAGGGCCAGCTCACGGGATCAGCTGCCTCCGATGAATGTGAACAATGGACATTCAAACCAGAAACGACTTCACAATTTACAACTTAAAATATGTTGTTATATTTTAAGTTATCAATTGGAAAGTTGTTTCTGGTTTGAAGGTCCATTGTTCGGTGTGTGTCTGTGTGTATTTGTGTCTGAAGCACAAGAAGCGGGGGTGGAGGGGGGTCTTGGAATGACAAATGGCAAAGCCTCCTCCCACACACCCGTCTAAGGTTTAGGTCACTCATCGAGCATCTCCAGGAAACACCAGGGGCTTGAGGTATACGTCAGCAGAGGAGAAATATGTGTGTTGCTACTCCACTCCTGTCTCCAACATTATACAGACACTGTTGTGACCTCCAGCTTATGTTAACATAAAGGGAAGAGCACCGACACACCTATGGCTTTCCAAGAAGGTACAAAGCAGAGGCATGTTTCTGCCCCCATCTGGTCTAATACAGTATTACTAGAATGCTGTAATTACAATAGGTAGATTCTACATGTGTAGATGGCTTTTGAATAATATGAATTCAGCAATTTGTTTGAATCAAAAACATCAGTTTAATGGCCGCTAAACAAAGCAGCAGGCATAGTTTGTCATCATCCACACAGTGTGGTTGCTTTGGCAGGGGGGACAGAGGCTCTGATTCACAAAGCCACAAAGGAGTTTTATTTTATTGGAGTACATTACCTTGGGGGTTGCACAATGCAGTGCCCTCTTTTACGTGGGCTGGGGAAAGTCCTGTTGTCAAGGCAACAGAGCCTAGTGCCAAAAGACGCCTATTTTAGCTTTCTTCTCACTAACTCTGTACATGATGGAATTAAAATGCCTTCTCAGGGTGGTGGGATGCTTGAACCTGCATTACGGCCATCTTAATTAGAAACACAAGGCCAGGCATGCAGTTGATTGGTGACAGCACTGTAATGACTGACATTGAATGGACATCGCCTGTTCTTGTGCTTAGTAACGCATGATTCTAACTGTTCTAGACGTCAACAGGTATCAGGACTGAAGTAACATTCATCCCCTACGTGAGGTGAACTGAGGCATCTGTGGTTGAAGGCTTAAATGCGTTAAGGAGGCATTATTCTAACTTTATAATAAGTAATAGTAGTCTATATACAGTATAATAGTGGTTTCTGTTCATGTATTCTGCCAAATTGACATTTACCATCTGCTATTACAAAGCTCTCCATTAGCATCGACTTACGTAACAAGCCTGCACACTTTAAACCCTCTAGTTTATATGATGAGTGTTTGTCTGAACGACTGTTGAATATAGTCCTCTCTCTCTCTGTTTCCTTCCCTTTCGTAATTTAAAGTGTAAACATTACTTACGCACTCCGCTGGCCTTGGTGCTGCTGTGGGATTTCGAGAAGACCACAGCTCTGGTGACGTCCCACAGGTCCATCGAATAGATTATGTCTTGTGGATCAGTTTGCCCATGTATCAAGAGTCAAACTTTTCTAAAGGGACACTTATCATATTTAGGGTAAACCGATAATGACCTGTACTGTACTGCAAATGAACTATATACATAGTCTTTGGATAATATTTATTTGAAATGTTCTAGGCTACTGCTTGTAAATTTATATTTAGAATTTGTCTTATGATTAAATGATGACGATGAAAAACAAATTGGACAATCAGAATTAAGTTTTAATCAAAAATAAAACTTGTGACATCAGGGGTCAGAGGACCACATGTAGGCCACATGAGTTGTTCACCAGATGTGTTTACAACAGCACAAACTATGGTAATTACTCTCTCTCTCTCCCCCACTAATAATCTGTCCCCACCTATCTCTGCATCCCTTCCTGGCATTTTTGCTTCCATCTTGGACTATGAAAACAAACTTTCATCCTTGTGTTCGGTTTTTCAGCTCAAGCCTTACCAAACAATCACAAACACAGTACCAGTCACGCACTCTGGCTGTATACGCACCATTATGAGGAGACACAGGGCAGTTATATAAACACATTGCCAGCGTACAGCACATCATATTGACATATCAGAGGCCTCATGGAAAGATCTAGATAAACACTAATCTCCAGACACTTGAGGCTGTCTCTTGCAGCTGTTTTCTTCTCCTGGTCAAGATACAATTAACAGAGTCCATCACTCACTGTTAATTCATATTGGACTATAACACAACAATATCACTCACCACAAGTATATTCAAATCTGGATTAAACTGATGTGAGTCAGTTTGTTCTCTGTGTTGGTCTGTAGAGTATCACCATTCTGTTTGGGGAAAATACATTCTCTGCTGCCAAGCTATGGCTCATAGTACATAACACAATTCTCCCCTGCTCTCTTTCCCTTTGACACTACTGCATGTGCTAGTAGTTTCCACCCTGACCTTTTGTGTGAACTAGATATTTTCACCTCCATGCTACAGAAGTGTTCATATCTTTCTCTGTGTTAGAACTATCGTCCTGATCATCCTATAGACATGAGGTTTGGTGCGATAAAGCACCGCTTTAAGATCCTCTTTTCTCCCCAGGCCAGATAATACAACACGCCCTCTCAGTATGGCAGCAGACGCACTTTTTGTGTGGATGTCAGTTTGGTCTTTGTGCAACCACTCTCATCTTGTGTTTGGGTTTACAGAGATGCGTAACAGAGAAGTGGGGAAGTTTAAGATAGGGGCATTTTGCTTTGATCTACCTACAGATTTGTTGTGTTTAGTTATCCAGCAGCTATGTAGCACGCGCACACACACACACACACACACACACACACACACACACACACACACACACACACACACACACACAGGAACATTCAAAGACACAGCCTTGTCCTGGAGTTTGTGTTCCTCTGTCATGTCTGCTTTGCCAAGTTATGTCTAACAAATGGAGAGGGCGGAAAGACTCACTAAAAAAAGGTGAAGTGGGAGCTACGTCAGCAGAACTGAAGTGTGAGGGGCTTTGTGTTATTATAGAGGTGCTGGGTATAATATGTCTCTTCCTATACCTGATTAGTGTGCCTAAATCCCCTTGGTGGGAATATGTAGAAAAATAGAACAATGTTCAGCCGTAATGAAACACACATGTAGCTAGTTCTCAGAATCAATACTCCATCTCCTCTGTTTGTTATATGACACTAATCCAGTGTGAAGCAGGTGTGTCGCAAGTTCTCCCCGAGCGCATTGGAAGTGAACCTGGGGAAAGAAAACAGGAAGGAATCCCACTATGAGCGATAGAGATAGAGTGAGTGAGACCCAAACAGACCTGACGTAGCGGGGCCACTCATGTACGCTACGCTGGGAATAGAGTAGAACAAGAGCACTGGGATAGGGTGTGGTGGTGGTGGTGGTGGTGGTGGGGGTGGGGGGGGCAGTGAAGTGTGCTTCCCATAGAAGCCACATATTGATTCAGTTAGCCTGAGGTATGTAGGAGGCGTGTGTGAGAGAGAAAGTGGCAGTAAGGTGGTTAATGACTTACAGATCACGTTGACGTAGTGAGATGTGTTTCAAATTGCGTGTGTTTACATACTCAGAAAGGTGTAGAAAGAGTATTCTACATGTAGTAGTGGTAAGAGAATAGTAAGACAGTCCCAGACTGACCTACGGGGCTGACAAAGACAGGTGTATTGACCGACAGTCAGAGCTGTATACTTTCTGAACACGCCTCCAGTGTTGCTAAGCCTTGACGGGCTTTTGGCTGGATGCCTCACGAGTGACGCGAGCGAAGCAACAGCTGGCTGATGGAGGCTGGAGGACACGGAGGCAAGCCAATGCAGGCCAGTTCCCAGGCTTTGTTTCCGAAAACCGCAGGGGAATAGATAGAGGAGGAGAGGAGGGGAGAGAACTATTAAGTGACTGGTTATCAATTAGCATGAACAAATATTGTTCATGCTAATGTGGCATTATTAACCGGCATGGGACGTCAGTGATGTCATTGAATCATCGGTGAATGAAACATGTTGGCTCAAATTAAAACCACAGGTTGAAATTGACTTTTGCTGTTTAATGCTGCTTTTATTTTCTTGGTTTGCTCTCTCTTATAAGACATTCCTGATCTCAGTGAGACTGCTTGGTTAAGTAAAAAAAAAAGCGCATAAAATCATACGTAACATATCCTTCTTCATGTCCATGTGCATAAAAACATCTGAAAAATGTCCCACTGTAGACAAGGTCAGGAAGACCCTTTGAAATCCCTCCAGGAGACCATCGCCTGGTCCGTCAAACGGCGTCCATGATGTATTTTCCTTGTTCACAGTGGTGATAGAAGTGTAGGATGTCTGTGATCCATATCACCGTCGCAGGACACCGCCATACTGTAAAAGAATAAAGATGGAAAGGACACTTCTGCACATCTGCAATAGCTGGAGAATACCAAACCCATGTTGACTTAATCAATGGCTATCAAAAAATGCCCCGCCCCCCTTTAAAAAGCATTTGTAAATGTCCTACTTGAGTGCTCACCTGTTTGACCCTTTCTTTTTTCCTGTTTTTCTACAGGGGTGTGGGGCTTCATGTGGAACGTGTGACTGCAGCGGCGTAAAAGGGGCAAAGGTAAGGAACCAAGCTCCCTTTGTCTTTTACCACAAACACTGACCTTTTACACATTGAAGTATGGGATGAAAGAAAAACCCCACCCCTGGACAATTGTGTTTCCCCCAGAGCAGTGCATGTTCCCAGGAGGCTCTTGGCAGGGGCGACAGCGCACAGTACGTTTAGACCAATAGGTCAACTCAGTGGGACTCGGCAGACCTGGGCCTGAGCGGAAAGCAGCAGACGGGGCTCAGGTCACGGAGCAGGGATCTGGATGGGAATGTGGATCAGGCAGAATTAGAGCATGTCTAAAGACACAGCTGGACTCGGAGACCGCATTCCCAGCAGAGAGAGAGACATATTAGAGGCAGTAGGAACACAAGCTGGGCATGCTGGGAGTCTTGAGCTTTCAGCACTCCACCATGAGGGCAAATCCCTGGTTTGAAAGCTGCCATTATCTTCACAATGATAGGGATAACTGTAGAGCAGGATTTTTGCCGATTATGGCTGTTTAGACACTTCATATCATATTACCAATAAAAAAAAAGATTACTCAGTTCAGTTTTACACAGCAACAGCAATATAAATTAATATCTTAACTGGATTTTTATTGACCCTAAAAATGGCATAAGAAATTCAAAATTCATCCATGGAAGCAATGAACCTGTTTTTTGTTCTACTGCAGAACTGCTGGGTCTCTGTTGGGTCTCTATTTTTACTTTCCGAGCACTGTTATCTCCTCGCAATGTAGGCTATCCTTGTTTGGTTTACTAACAGAAAGAGTAGCCTAGCCAAACAGCTTCTCACCAAAACTGTATAGCCTAATTTACTGATTGTGTTAAATGGAGATTAGCCAAACCACAGCACTGTGCTTTAGACCCATTTTTAATGACATCACGTCCTAACACCCACTGCAGTGGTCTGCCAAGGACTGCATGTTACCAGTATACTTGTGAATACAATATTCCCATGGTCCACAATGCAACGTTCCCATCACTGACTCATGAATGATATGGTCCAGTAATGGAAATCACTTAAGATTGGATCCAAAATAAATCACAGATTTTTTATGGCTTCTGTTTTATCCACTGCCTAGTTTCACGTCATACTCATTCTTGAAAACAGATTTGAGGCAAGCAGCACAAACCGAGGGCCTTAGAATTAATATGCTGCCATCTAGTGGCAAATACAGAAAACTTTGCAAGAGTATATAGACATTTTTTTTACTTACTTATTAATAACAAAATTGTATTGTATTGTACATGGGTGCACATGCACACACACACCCATTAGCCACCATTTTTGTATGCGTGGTACAGAGAACCGACCTTTGCACAGCTCTGCCCCCAGTGGTCACATAATACAGATGAGTATGTAAATAACGCAATTTTTTAAGTTGAGAATAATTGAGGATCATGTATGTCAAACTGGCCTTACCTTTATAAAGGATGTCTTTCCATACTTGTTTTAAGCTGTCTAGTTTATACATACAACATCAATAATAATGTAGGCATACTATATTAGTACTTAATACTATACTATTTGTGTTCTACAATACAACAATAATCTATATACATTCTGCTTTGCAGGGTGAGCGGGGTTTTACTGGTCTCCAAGGCAATATGGGATTCCCAGGGATGCAGGGACATGAAGGGCCTCCAGGGCCAATGGGCCCCAAGGTGATACACACACACATACACTAACGCGTGAGCAACATCTTTTAAGACCATTAGACAGTATGTACTACATGATGTGTCATGTGTCTCTGTCCAGGGAGATGCAGGTGCGCCCGGGGCTTCTGGACTTAAAGGAGTGCGTGTAAGTATCTCCTCCTGTCTGACCAATACAACCCAGCGATGGCGGGAAGGTGCGCACGGTCCAAAAAGAAGATGGCGGCCGCTTTGGCTTGTGTCCCTACGCTGTTAGAAAGGGGAAGATGTCTGCACATGCAGACTTCTTCCCCTTGCTTTAGCCAGTGTTTATATTCCCACACTTAACTTGTTTATTTTGTACTTTCTCTCCTGTAATATTGACCTCACTTGTGAGTCGTATCTCCTATGTTATCAATCTTATCTTAGTTATCTTTTTCATTGATTGTTTCTTTCTTTCATTTATGTATGTACTTATATGTTTAGATGTAATTTCCAGTCAGTGTGTTGTTGTGTTGATGACATGTTTGGATATCTTGTAGGGTCCTCCTGGGTTGCCGGGCTTTCCAGGAAACCCAGGCCTCCCGGTACGTCCTGTGCTACACACGCAATAAACTCCGTTACAATTCCTCTCATAACAAATCAAAATGTGTTGATGTGTGTGTGTTCCATGTTCTCATATTATTCGTTTATCTCTTCCACTCCTAGGGTATCAATGGAAATGATGGCCCTCCAGGTGAACGTGGTATCCCAGGATGCAATGGAACCAAAGTAAGGAAACTTCCAGACTCCTACTTTTGTTTTAAAGGACTATTGAACTTTTGTTAAACCTGCTACTCTGTACCTTCTTAACGCGATATTAGGTCCTCATGCTGGTGTTCACATTGAATGAATCCCTGTTTTTGCACGGTATGTGATGGACTGAAAAACTGTTGTTTTCATCCTCCATTCACATCTATTGTTTCTTCAAAAACATACATGATTAATGGATGAAAATACTGATTTCCTTTGTCTGTGAATGATGGATTAATTTTTGCGTCAGTCTGGAGACTTTGATAGTAAGATGAGGAATCCACAGTCGAGGGTTTAACAAAAGTTCATTAGTGCTTTAATATCCCGTATGTTTGTGGTCCTACTTGACATAACTTGTGCTCTGTTGTTGTTAACTTAACTGACCTGTTCCTTTATCTGTGTTCCAGGGAGAAAGAGGCAGAGATGGTATTTATGGCGCACCTGGCCTTCAAGGACCTCCAGTAAGTAGCTTCAGTTTGACGAAGCATAAAACACACAATGCACAATAGTACATTTTATGAAAACTTAATCTGTACATACATACTGTAGATACTTTTTCTTTCATCTTTTCCCAGGGTATTCCTGGTATTAATGGAATGAAGGTGAGTTCAAGGCAATATATTAAATATATTCAGAATCTTTAAATCAAACTGACCCATTATTGATTTTATAAGTCATAGCTGTGTTTACAGTACTGATAAAATCAGTTAATATAAAAAAATCTTATAAACAGAAAAACTAAGAACAAAAAGAAAAACTTCCACCATAGGTTAAAATAACAATAATATACCCCATATATCCCCAATATATCCCCATATAACAATAATAATATTGGAGATAGAAGCAAATGCCACAATATATATTTGAACACAGGTTCAAATTTAGGCTAGATTTTGGGTTCAAATTATACAATGCCATACTAGTCTATGCCTGTATATCATAGTACCACTAGAGGTCACCGTTTGTCATGTCTCCTGGTAGGGAGACCCTGGTGGTGTAATCGGAATTGTTCCTCTGAAAGGAGAGAGAGGATTCGCTGGCACGCCTGGACAACCAGTAAGTGTGTATATCTGTGTGTGTGTGTGTGTGTGTGTGTGTGTGTGTGTGTGTGTGTGTGTGTGTGTGTGTGTGTGTGTGTGTGTGTGTTAAAGAAAGAAAATACCATATCAATTTTATTAATTCGGAATCTCTGTAATTTCAAGACGTTCCTCAATAGTGAAAAGTGATGCTACTAAACTGCGTGCCAACTGACACAGGATTAACCAGAATGACAAAAAATAAAAAATAAAAAAAAATAAACAGTCTTGTTTCACAGGGACCGAGTGGGCCTCCTGGACCTATTGGTCCCCCGGGGCCTCGTGGCTATGAAGGACCTAGAGTGAGTTACATATGGCCTTTTTTGTGCCTTCGATGCATTTAATTTCATTTGTGAATGTCCGGCGCAAAACCTATACCTTGTTTTCAATCAGTGAGACGTATCAAATGTTACTACTGTACTGTTTTAGTATGATCCATATCTAACATTGTGGGTGCATGTATACTATAGGGCGACCCCGGCCCCCCTGGTCCTCAAGGAGAGATGGTAAGGCAGTGATAAGGAGACATTATTCCATTATTACACCTCTGCCAGCTTGGGTGCCATAACACGTTTTTATTTCTATTTTCTTTAGGGGGACAGGGTGTCTTTCCAGGGTGAGAAAGGGGAAAAGGTGAGGAAATGTTCCTAATATTTTAAGTGTATTCTTTCAAGGGTAAAGTTGATTCAAGATTGGTGACACTTTCACAGGCAAAGCATTTGGGTCAATGTAAATTAACAATTTACTGTGAAGCATAATTGATAAATACTTATTTTAGGCTGAATTAGGCTATTTATTTATTTTTAGTAGATTTAAAAACAGGCTGGTGTGTTTCTTTCCCTCAAGTCAAATGGCTTAGACTTGACCAGCCTTTCCAGTTGACTAGCTGCTTCTCTCTAACCAAGACCAAGTCAGGGATTTTAGTTTTAAGATGATAGACAAACCATACTGGCTTGATTAGTCATAGGGTGGTGACAACATAGGGTGGTGACAACTCACTATGTTTGATGAGAAACTTTGATGAGAAAGATTGACAGCAGTTTGGTTCACACCGCCTCATATGGAGGTGGGACACAATGAAACAAAATGAAAAATCGAAACCAAAACACTGTCCTTTTTTTCTTCCCTTTTTTCTAGAAAATTTGAAATATGCAAAATATAACTGTTCATCCATTTTTGTAATAGTGATCCACGATTATGGTTATTCTCTTGTTGTGAAGGGGAGTAAAGGGTTCCAGGGACCTCCTGGCCCCCCCGGAGACCCACCTTTTCCAGTGGATGGGCACCCACCTACTGTACACATCCCTGGACCCAAGGTACTGACGCAGTTATTCTTAATAGAAATCTTTTAAACATTGATGGCTGGATGGTTGGATTCTATAATACTGTACAGAGGCCTTTTCTTTCCTTAACCTGTGTGTTTGTTTGTTTTACACAGGGAGAGGGGGGATTTCGAGGAGATAAAGGAGAAAAAGTAAAGATTTATGAGTGTACACTGCCTTTCAGTGTGTGTGCGGAGAGTGTGAGATTATAAAATTATAACATCATTTATATAGCAGGGACTTTGATCAATTATTTTCATTGCAGGGCTTTTGCATTCCACATGAGAACGGGTTCAAAGGTGAACCGGGCCCACCTGGACCAAGAGTGAGTGACGAAGACCCTGCTTTAATCAACACTGATCATTTTCACATTTGTAGAATAATAAATAAAGTGTACTCATCTTTTTTTAGATTAAACTTTTAGTATGGGTTTCTTTTAATGTCCCATTATTGAGTCCAATAATTGAGGAATATGCACATATTGAATGTCACTTTGGATAAAAAATGTCTGCTAAATGAAAAATGTAAACACAATTAATATAATGAATATTGTGCTTCTTTGATTTAAGGGCAAACCTGGCAAGGATGGGGAGGACAGTGTTAAGGTAATAATAATAACAACATACAGGTGCATCTAAAAAAATTATAATATCGTAGAAAAGTAAAATAAATTCGTACCTTAATTCAAAAAGTGAAACTTTTTATATGTTCTAGATTCATTACACATCAAGTGAAATATTGTTTTAATCTTGATGATTACGGCTTGGATCACAAAATTCCAGCATCTCAAAATATTAGAATATTAGAAAGAATTAATTTATAATACAAAAATGTCAACCTGCAAAAAAATAATAAAAACAACTGGACCGTTGCTCAGGGATCCAAAGTATTCTTTTCAGATTAAAGTAATTTTTGCATTTCATTTGGAAGTCAAGGTCCCAGAGTCTGAAGGAAGAGTGGAGAAGCACAGAATCCAAGTTGCTTGAAGTCCAGTGTGAAGTTTCGACAGTTAGTGATGACTTGGAGTACCATGTCATTTGCTGGTCTTGGTCCACTGAGTTTTATCAAGTCCAGAGTCAATGCAGCCGTCTACCAGGAGATTTTAGTGAACTTAATGCTTTCATCTGCTGACAAGCTATATGGAGATGCTGATTTCCTTTTCCAGCAGGACTTGGCACCTGCCTACAGTGCCAAACCTACTAGTAACTGGTTTGCTGACCATGGTATTACTGTGCTTGATTGGCCAGCCATCTCGCCTGACCTGAACCTCATTTGGGGTATTGTGAAGAGGAAAATGAGAGACACCAGACCCAACAATACAGATGAGCTGAAGGCTGCTATCAAAGTAACCTGGGCTTCTATAACACCTCAACAGTGCCACAGTCTGATTGCCTCTATGCCACGCCGCATTGATGCAGTAATTTGTACAAAAGGAGCCCCGACCAAGTATTGAGTGCATCAATTAACATACTTTTCAGAAGGTTGACATTTCTGTATTATAAATTAATTATTCTAATATTTTGAGATACTGGATTTTTTATTTCCATGAGCTGTAAGCTGTAATCATCAAGATTAAAACAAAAAAAAGCTTGAAATATTTCACTTTATGTTTAATGAATCAGACTATATGAAAGTTTAACTTTTTAAATTACGGAAAAAGTGAACTTTTTCACAATATTCTATTTTTTAGATGCACCTGTATGGTAACTTTCAGTGGGAATTATACTGATTTGCATCATGCCTAATGTCAATGTAATATTTTCATATAGGGTGAAAAGGGTTTCCCTGGGGCCGATGGATTCATTGGGTTCCCGGTAAATAATTCCCCATCCATTCGCTTGAGATCTGACAATATCTTGTCAAGTAGGAGGTTAACTTCTCTTTGTTTGTCAGGGTGAAAAGGGGGAAAGAGGTCCACCAGGATATGTAAGTGCTTCCCACACCCTCTTCCCACATTCACCATTCATTCAAATGTGTGTGTGAAAATGCTCCTCTCCAAAATGTCACATGCAATTACCATTTATCAGGTAATACACAGTTTTTGATCAAAGTTGAGATAGCAAATGCACTTGCGCCCATCTGAGTGCCCGTGGGCGTGTTGTTCTTAAAATGAGGTGTGGTCAGGCAAATTGTTGGCACAATTATCTTAGACAGCCAGTCCAGTGTATAGAAGTGCAGGATAGCATGCTTGCAGTCACAGATAATACATAGGAGTGAAAATAATGGATATTTAATGACAAAATGTATACAACACAATTGAACATATACTACTGTGCATTGGACTGATTGGCAATGCAATACAATGAGCATACAACATAAAAACAGTGTTGTCCCCTATAACAGTGTTTCTCAACTGGTGGGTTCTGATCCAAAACCCAGGTGGGTCCCGACCCTGGTGGCTCCATCAAAAAGCCTAAATTTGATTATTTTTAAGTTTACCGAACTTCCGATGCACTTTTTTAAAGGTGTGTAGGTATTTTGAACAGTGCATGTAGACATTGTGGATTACTGCATGAATTGTTTTGTGAAATAAATTCGAATGGTTCGGAATATAATTATTTTTGGGTCGTGACAAAGGACAAATGTTGGTCCTGAGGTTAGACCAGTTGAGAACCACTGCTTTATAAGAAAAGGTGTTTTACGGTAACTCTTTACAACCATTTGCTTATTTCTGTTTATTTATTTTTTGTGTGAATAGATCGATTTTTTTATCACCATGTGTCATGGTGACTGCTATCTTGACGTCATCTTGTTTTGTCATCATCTGCCTGATTATCTCATATTAGGGGGACGGTGGGCCCGGTGCTCCCGGCGCTTCTGGTTTCCCAGGCCCACAGGGAGAGAAAGGTACACTCAAACACACATTGTCAGCCACAGCTCTGTTTATAGGTGTTTCTTGTGTGATTCTTATGCAATATTTTTCTTTTTGTCGTTTTCTAACAGGTTATCCTGGTCCACCGGGGGACATTGGTCCGCCAGGTAAAACAGAAGAAGACACAATTACAATACTTTGTTTTGCAATAACTGTATATAGCTATGTGAGCTCAGGGTCCCGCTCCAAAACACTACCTGACCAAGTAACAGGTCAATTAAGGCAGTAGACATTCGCTAACTAGGGTATAGGGATGGACTAACTGTTACTTTGTTGTTCTCTCATCCAGGCAAGGTGGCTGAAGGGCCTCGTGGAGAGCAGGGACAGAAGGGAGATGTGGGTCAGAAAGGAAACCTGGGTCCAAACGGCGAGTCCCTCCGAGGACCTCCAGGAAGAGATGGAAGTGCCGGACCCCCTGGGCCCCCAGGAGCCCCAAGTACGCCTCTTCATATACATTATTTACATTTACAGCATCTTCATACAGTCTGTATTACCGTTTTGCAACTTGGCCAAACAGTTCATCTCGCCTCCAAAACTCACTCAAACCACTAAAACACTACATGTCTGAAAATAAGCTTGTTTGACCAAACACTGGCAACAATTCTCACTCAGAAAGCATACACTGTCACTCATAACACACTGACCTCAAAAACACTAACAACAGGGATCATTAGATAAATGATTAACTTTTATCTTTGAAGTTTGATTTTCCACATGAATCTGTATTATAGAGTATGAATGCGAAAAGAGTTCATGGATTTTGGAGAATGTGGTCATCGAATGCATTTTGTGTAAAATGAATGTGCAATGAAAAATGATTCACAGTTTGGTACACATACTCTTCTGTTTTGCCTACTGTGTCAAGAGTTTTGACAATGTGATTTCAGTTTGGACAAATGCATGTTGGCAATTGAAGAAAATGTGAATTGAAGTGGCATATAAGTTTTGACATATACAATGTATTTGTGTGTGTGTGTGTGTGTGTGCCCCGCAGTTAACCCTGGTGAATGTAGAGGGGTTCAGAAAGGGGAATCAGGCCCCCCAGGGCCTCCAGGATTACGAGGGGAACTGGGGCAGAAAGGTAAGAGGAGGAGAGGAACATCCACTGCATTTATGATTGTGGTTGCCGATTAATGACTAGCTTTGGCCCTCATAAGATCTTATAAGCCTGTGAAAATGTTTAAAGATTACTGCTTGAAACAGTTTACTGTGGATATTACAATCACAATGAAGTCATTTAGCAGATGCTTTTATCCAAAGTGACTTGGTGCTATTACATGGAGCAGATAGGGGTTAGGCATCTTGCTCAAGGATGCTTACAGGTAGGCCACCTCTGGGGCTTGAACCCATGACCTTGTAGCTTGGAGTCCAACACCTAGACCACTAGACTATCCTGCCCCCTGTATACTGACATATGCTTATGATTTGTGTGTTAACGTGCCACCACCCACCCCCACCAGGTGACAAAGGAGACACCTGTGTTCAGTGTGAAGCCAATGGTGTCCCAGGACCACCTGGGCTCCCCGGACCTAAAGGACTGCAAGGTCACAGACGATACACTTTATTTAGATATTGACACATACATACACCCTGGCAGAATCACTAAAACAGGAAGCTGAGGGGTTGATTACTGTAAATTGTCCCTTGGTCCCCATGTAGGACATCCAGGACCAGCGGGGAGGAAAGGAGACAAGGGTGAGACCGGACCTCAAGGAACTCCTGGAAGGCCGGTGAGTAGAACTAGCTTCACGCACTCTTTGAGGTTTCCTCCACATTGGGTTTTATTGAGAAGACCAATGTTCTGTGTTAACGTACAACCTCATCTAATAGAATCAACTGCACAAAAAGGCGTATCTGCAAACTATGGGTTGTGTTCTCCTGTCCATCTTCAGGGCATTACTGGAAGCGCAGGGTTGTTGGGAGCACCAGGTCCCATTGGTGAACCAGGAGATGTCTTTGTAGCTCCAGGCCTGAAGGGTGATAAAGGTCGGCCCGGTTTGGCTGGCTCACCGGGGGTACCAGGCAGGGACGGGCTACCGGGAAGAGATGGGACCCCCGGTACACAGGGGCCCAAAGGAGAGCCTGTAAGTAGATGTGTGTATGTTCAGGGAGGTGGGAGGTGAAACAGAGCCATCAGTGGACTGGAAGTCTCCTCTGCTTGACTTTTTCTTACAGGCCAAAGAAGGCATCAAGGGGGACCGTGGACGCGAAGGAGACCCAGGTCTTGTCGGACCCCAAGGAGAGAGGGGCCCACCAGGTCTTCCAGGACTTGGTTTACCTGGAGAGCCTGGAGAGAAGGGCACTAGCGGGAAGCCAGGCATTCCGGGAGCCCCGGGAAAGTCCGGTAAGCACACGCTAATAGTTGTACTGTACACTCAGACATAAAGACTAACACGGTCAGCTATGAATTTGGCTATGTGATGTATTGCGTTATGTCAATCAGGCCCAAAGGGTGAGCCAGGTACAAGTGTGGCCGCGCCTGGACCACAGGGTGTCCCTGGACAGAGAGGACAAAGTGGCCTTCCTGGACTGCAAGGTGGGCTTCAGCATATCAGGGTCCTAATTTGGATAACATAATTACAACCTTCATTGAGTTATTCCTAACTCCTTACAGAATAGTTTTTTGATTAAAAATATGAATAATCACTTTTTGTCATGGACTTGGCTTGATGTTTAAAGAGGTTTATAGTCTAGTTAAAGTCTACTGTAGTTAAAGCCCAGTTTAAAAGCCTTCCTGTTAGGATTTGGTCTTCATTCAGCCTGTTTTTGACCCCAGGTGACAGAGGAGTGCCAGGAGAGTCAGGGGGTCCAGGGTTTCCTGGACAAAAGGGAGACCCAGGCGTACCTGGAATTGGATTTCCAGGTCCACCTGGCCCTAAAGGTACTGAAGGAAGGAGGTGAATCCTGTTGTGATTCACCTTCTGCCCCTCCTCCTCCTCTTCCTTCTACTCAACTCTCACCACAGATCTTTTCTAGTCAGTCATGAGCTTGTAAACTAAAACATGAAGTAACTGTTCCTGCTTCCTGTTGTTTGAGGTTGTCATTGATTTAATGGAATATTGCTGTGTGTGTTCCCAGGATTTTCTGGAATCCCTGGAGCTCCTGGATTACCGGGAGAGCCAGGGCGGCCAGGACAGGATGGCTTCACTGGAAAAACGGGTGCGCCTGGTTCAAAGGTGTGTATGTGTTTGTGTGTGTATTGGTGTGTATGTGTGCATAAAAGAGAGATATGAACCTGTGTCTATATGATCTCCGTTCAGGGTGAACCTGGGCGCGGCCTACCGGGCCCTAAGGGCTCACAGGGTGCTCCAGGAGTTACTGGCTTCCCCGGAGAGAAGGGTAACCATGGGTTCCCTGGTATTCCTGGACAGGAGGGTAAAACAGGAGCACCAGGACCTCAGGGAGTTAAAGGTACGGATCTATTAGCCCATTAGCTAACTTTAAAGTTGGAAACATATTTAACTCAGATTGCTCGTCCGTGCCCAAAGATGGACAACTTTCCCGTGTGCCTTCTCTTGGGGGATCAAACGCTATATCCACTAGGGGGCAGGCCGGGACATGTGTACAACTACTTTCTCGTCAGCTATTCCAGCACTCATCGACATGTCATATAAATATTTGTTGCGGTCAACCCCTCTCTGTCTTCAAAATTCACCAGCATTATGATAGTCATGTTTGTTTCTTTATGGTCCTTTACCCTCAGGTGAACTTGGTCCCCCGGGGGGCACTGGAGTGGCTGGGCCACCAGGACCTCCAGGTGAAGACCAGCCAGGGGCCCCGGGACCCCAAGGACCAAAGGGAGAGCAAGGGCTGTACGGTGAGTGAACACCTAGGTCCCAAGCCCTCAAACATTAACGTTAGTTGCAGAAAATATATTCAGACAGTTTAAATACTATCCATTGTAATTAAGCAATTTCCACACAAGGATCCATAACTTCTATCTTTATCAGCTGCTGCTTGACAGTAAAAAAAACTGTTTGTCTCTACGTGGACACAGGTCACTCTGGTCCAAAAGGGGAGAAAGGTTTTCCTGGTCCTCCTGGTCTGGACATGCCTGGTCCCCAGGGAGAGAAGGGAGCCTCAGGCTCTACTGGATTGAAAGGAGCTAAAGGGATTCCAGGCCTACAAGGCAGCCCTGGTAGAGATGGGTGGCCTGGAAGCCCAGGTGAGCTGGACAAGGCAAAACAATTGTTTTGATTACAGTATGTAAATTATTACAACTGGTAATAATTTATATACTGTAACTGCAATACCCAGGGCTGCCACCGGAGGTAGTCATGTAAGGGTCTGTGTTATTACACTGATTTGGATACAAGGATATTCTATAGAGCTTATATAATATAGCCCTAAATACCTGTTTATTGGTAATGTACAATCATTTGTGTGTGTCTCTGTGTGTGTATTGAACAGGTCATAAGGGAGAGATGGGAGGAATAGGGACTCCTGGAACACCTGGATTTCCTGGACCCCCTGGTACTTCTGGAACCCCTGGTTTTAGAGGTGAGAGACAATGCTTCCTGTTTATCTATCTATCAATCTATCCTTCCATCCATCCATCCATCCCTCCTTCCACAGGTGACCCTGGTCTTACTGGACCCAGGGGGGAGTTTGGTGAGCCGGGACCTAAAGGAGAGAGGGGAGAGCCAGGCCTTCAGGGTCCTCCTGGAAACATGACCAAGGTGGACATGGAGCACATGAAGGGGGATAAGGGCGACATCGGAGAGAGAGGTGTGAGACACTACACTACACATAAATGAATGTGGTTACGTCTTCATATTCCTCAGAGTCATTGTTTGTGTCACGAACAGGCAGGGAAACTCAGATGCGGACACTCAAGGGATTAAATAGAAACTGGTTTATTCAACGGTACACTAGGGCAAGGCGGCAGGCTTCCGAGAACCAGGCAGGCAGTCAGCGATGCGAAGGTACCGGTGAGGAATAGGCAGTGGGGAGTCCGGGTACACAGGTAGGCAGTCAGCGGGGCAAAGGTACAGGTAAGGAGTAGGCAGCAGGATCGGAGTAACAGGAAGGCAGTCAGCGGGAACAGGGAAGCACAAACGGACGGGACGGCGGGGCTGGAGGAAAAAACAAAAGACGCAGGGTAATTAAGGAAAATGAACACTAAGGATATACGCAATAGTTACGCAATAGTTACGCAATAGCAAAAGTAACGCTGGAAAGGACGAACTCGTAAAGCTGGTCAACAATCTGGCAGTGTGTCTTCCAGAACAGCCTGCCTAAGTAGTGTTATCTTGATTGGCGGATGGAAGACACCTGCCAAACATCGCACACCAGGGAGCAGCACCTGCAATCACCAACCACACACACACACACACAACACACACACACACACACACACACAGAGCGAGAGATAGAACTAGCCCGACTCAACTAGAGTAGTCACAGTTTGTTTGTTTTTTGAAAACTCATCTTGTGCTTTTAGGTGGCCCTGGGTTCTCTGGAGAGAGGGGCTACCCTGGTCAGCCTGGCGACACTGGGATGCCTGGAAAGGATGGAGAGCCTGGTACACCTGGACAACCAGGTGAGATACCTGTAAACCTGTGAAGGCGCAATTTAAGTGAAATGTCTCTTTATTTATCTTTTTATCTTTTCTATTCAAAGATTGATTTATTCTAAATTTTTTGTAAGTTGTCCTGTCTGCCCTTTTTTTACAATGTTACAAATGTAACATTTTCTATTGAAAACAAATGAGAAGTTTATTTAGTTAATTTATCAAATTTGAGTTCTTTTACTGCTCTTTAACTGACAAAATGTTATGTTTTTCAGGGGATAAAGGAGACCCTGGCTTTGCTGGAGAGCCTGGAAGTGTGGGAACAGCTGGACCGAAGGGCAGCGTAGGAGAGATGGGAATTCCAGGTAGGAGATACATAACCAACACCAATAGACCAATAGTTGAGCTCAGTTTATTCTATTCCAGCCCCCATAATGCTAAAATATGATGTGTACATCTGTTTCCAGGTCCGGTCGGTCCAAAGGGTACTAAAGGTGGCACAGGAACACCTGGTCATCCTGGGTTCAGAGGCACAGATGGAGGAAAAGGAGATCAAGGAATACCTGGTGACCCAGGCATTGGAATCCCAGGACCCCCAGGAGAAAAGGTAACTCTACAGCCATTACTCTACACTTTGTGTGTCATAAGATATATTTCCTTATTATTGTAACTTATCAAGAAGACAATCAGTACCTGTCTACACTTTCTCCTCTTTCCCACTCTTTCCCAATTTATTTCTGTTTTCATCCCTCTGCCCTTTATCCATCTCTTCCCCTCTTGTTTGCCCGTAGGGACCGGCAGGCCCGGAGGGATTCCCAGGAATCCATGGA
This sequence comes from Percopsis transmontana, assembly GCA_025447815.1. Classification (NCBI taxonomy): domain Eukaryota; kingdom Metazoa; phylum Chordata; class Actinopteri; order Percopsiformes; family Percopsidae; genus Percopsis; species Percopsis transmontana. Next base: position 56,574 of record JAOEHI010003128.1, read on the forward strand.
GACAAGGGCCTGAAGGGTGGAATGGGCGAACCAGGAATGCCAGGAAAGCCGGGGTCCAAGGGAGAGACAGGAAGCATTGGTTTCCCAGGTTGGTGTTCACTATATGCTGTTATTTACCTGCTTTTCAGTAAACAGAGCTGAGGTGGCCCCTGTGACTATATATACTGTATACACAGTGGCCCCTATTTATCAATCTAACGTAGAAACCAGCGCAGATCCATGCACAGAAATCATCTTACGACAGGGTTCACGTGTAATTCATGAAAACTTTGTATCTAGCCAATCCCAGTGTTTGAAAACGACAGTCATTTAAATATCACGCCCCTAAATATTCTTGGTTTAGAGGCTCGCCCCTAGAATTTACGACATGGCTAAACGTAACCCAGCAAAAAAGAAGAACTTATTCAACCCGGAGATTGAAACATTAACATCTCAAGTCCAGTCAAACAAACTGGTACTATTTGGCAGCCTGAAAAGTGGCATTAAAAGATCTAGGGAAAAAAAATCTGAAAATCATATAAAAATAACTAATCGTATGAGCTATATTCTTGTCATATTTTATATTATCGATTATTATTAAAACTATAATTCTGGTTGTTTTTTCTGAGCCTGTTATGATTGTTTTTGGTGATAATGATGGTCTTATGCAATCTTATTTTTTGACTCTGGTTTATACGGTCTCAGATCAGACGTGGGTTTGATCCTAAGGATACCACAAAGATAATATTGATGAATACCAGCTCTGTCAGTAAAATGATCCTAAGATAATTTTAAGATAAAATTTGATCGTACGCACATTTCATGAACTTAGGGCCAGTTTTTCTCAAATAAGGGGACTTGAAAATATTACAGGGTGTGCGTGAGAGGAAATGGAAATCATCAAGTTTGATAAATGGAATAGTAAAATGTTAATCTGTGTGATCAAATTTCCTCACGCTTCATTTAAGCATTCAAGCAGTGTAATTTTGCTGTATTAACAAACAATATAATATACTGTGTATATATATATATCTGTATATAAAACTATATCATGTAATGCCACTGTTATGCCATCAAATTTATTTTCTTTGTAAAAGAACATAAGCTTGTAAAAGAACACTTATCTAAGATGTGTGTGTATGTATGTGTGTGTTCTGCAGGTCAGTCAGGGAGACTGGGTGAGAAGGGTATCCCTGGACTGCCTGGGCCCGCAGGAGAGCCCGGTCGCGAGGGTTGGCCTGGTACGTAAAAACCTGTCTCACTATGACTATGACCAGAAGGATGCACAATTTAGTCACAGGCAGATACGTGTAGCTACTGTTCAGTACCAGCAATGTCGTATCCCTTTGTGCCCATGCTCTCCTTTGAAGGTGAGCCTGGCCTGCAGGGGCCTCGTGGTTCCCAGGGGGAGAAAGGAGAAGCTGGAGTGGATGGCATACCGGGATCCACAGGAGAAAGAGGAGACCCAGGTTAGTTTCTAAAAGAAGACTGAACCAAATGTCTTGCTACATGTTGAACTTTTTTACTCTGTTTCAAAAGAGTGGTTATAGAGGGACGGGTAGCTGTCCACAGCTATTGCAGTGGCATGTCTCTGTAACACATGTGGTAAGAGATATTCTGGAGAGCAGCAATAAGTAATCTGTCTTGCTTTATTGTTAGCTATTGTGAAGCTAATTGTCTAGATGATGCGTAATACGGCTGCCATTCATATTCTTGCAACAGGTTTAATTGAATCCATGTGATTTTTATTTAGTGCCACCCATCTATGTGTAGTAATTCCTATTCCTAATGACTTATACTATTTAATGGCTCACTGTCCTTGTGTGCAGGTTTACCTGGAAGGGGCGTCCCTGGGTCTCCTGGATCCATTGGCATCAAGGGTGAGAACACTTCCTCCCAGATTAAATCCTCCCTGGTTGGGGACAGCGAGCCATTGGTCGCCATAATGTGACTCTTCTTCCGTCTGCAGGTGACAAAGGCAGCCTTGGCTTACCAGGTATGCCAGGTCAACCGGGGATCCCGGGAATCAAAGGCGACAAGGGGTTGCCAGGCAAACTGGGCTCACAGGGTGAGCTGGGGGAAAGAGGTCTCCCAGGATCCTCTTTAGATGGCCCTAAAGGAGAAAGGGGAGAACCAGGCCAGCCTGGAGAAGCAGGTACACCACACGCTCATCTCTGTATTTGCATGGGCAATATTGTATTGTCTTACTTACAGAATATTTAGCATGTTCAAGTGCTCAGATTTCAACCTACGATCAGAAGGTATCACTGAGGTCTGGTGTCCAATTTTAACAAAAAAAACTTCAACAACCAAACCATAAAAGTACAAACAGCAGCCTTTACACTAGCAAACCCCAAAATGTAAATAAAAGAATGAAACGTGTAACGTTACAGACGAACAGCATAAACAAAATATAGATTAACACAAAAGGTTCCTCAATGAGCTTCTTACTTGTTCCAACAGGATCGCCAGGATCTTCGGGGCCCTCTGGAGTCCCAGGCAGAGATGGCTCCAAGGGTGAGAAGGGAGACCAGGGCCTTCCAGGCGTACGGGGGGAGACGGGATTCAAGGGTGACTATGGAGTTCCAGGATTTCCTGTGAGTCATCGGCAGGCTTGGACGATATGAGTTCATAAATGTACACACATGTTTTTGGTTCAAACGTGTGTGAGTGTGTGTGTGTGTGTGTGTGTGTGTGTATATGTGTGTTTGTTTTACAGGGGCAATCTGGCCTTCCAGGTATTGATGGATTAAAAGGAGAGAAGGGGTTGCAGGGTGTACCTGGCTTCCCAGGTAAGTGATATGTGTGTGTGTGTGTGTGTTTACAGTGCATATTGATGAAGAGAGATTCATTGAGAGACAACAGAAACAACAGAATTAGTTAACCCTCATACATTTTCCAGGGTCAAAAGGTGAATATGGTATAGGTGGATTCAAAGGAGAGCTTGGAGACAGAGGATTTCCAGGAGAAAAGGGTACTGTATATGAGACCTTACCCTTGGTGTATAATGTCTGTTTAAAGTTACTATTATGATATTGTATAATTCTCTCCTACAGCCACTCTTAAACGCTGTACGTACATGGTATATTTCAGGTAATGAAGGCCCACCTGGTCCCCCCGGCCCTCACACTTTCATTAAAGGAGACATTGGGTTCCCAGGAATACAAGGCTTAACCGGGCCCCAGGGTCCACCTGGCTTGCCTGGACACAAAGGACAGCAAGGTGAAAGGGTACTTCAAAGTGAAGGGACAGACTATCAATCCTACAATTGTAGGATCAGGCTTTATTCCACCATTCATCTGCATTGTACATTTCTTCCCCCCCCCCCCCTCTCTCAGGTGTGAATGGAATTCCAGGGCTTAAAGGGGATGATGGGAACCCTGGTTATAATGGTCAATCTGGAGCCAAAGGAGAGCCTGGTCTAACTGGACCGTCAGGTTAGAAAAACATGATATTGCTTTGACCTGGTCATATGCTAGCCTGGTAAAACTAGCCTGATTGACCAAGCTCCACCTTTACGGTTACCTTTGCTTTGCATATCAGTCTGGGAACTCTTAACGGAAAAACGCTTGTCAGCCTGTTACAGAACCATCGGCAGCTTCCAGGTGAATAGTTCAGTTGGTGCAGACAGTAATTACATAATCCCCACATGGTTCTTGTTTGGATTAGTTGAAGGTGGTCCAATTGCTTGCTAGCACCTGTGTTTGAAAATCACAGTCAAACTTGGCTTTGTTGTATTGATTAGTAGTTTGTTTTTGTTAGGCCCAATCAACTGCCAATGGTTTGAATAAAACCCGATCGCCTCTATTACAAACAACTTTGAATGGAGAGTTCCTATACTACAGAAAGGAATAACTCATGGTACTTGCAAAATCAGGATGGTCTTACCAGGCTAAGGATATACCTCCATCAGTGTTTCCATCAGAAACACCCCAATAGGAAAATCCCACCCTTTTCCCGTTGCCACAAGACAATTGTGTGATCTAGTCTTATTATCTGTGTGGGGTCCAAATAATCGTTTAACTCTCTCTCTTTAGGACCCAGAGGATACCCTGGCCCCCCTGGCCCTGATGGCGTCCCGGGTCAGGTGGGTCCACCTGGCCCCTCCTCCATGGATCATGGTTTCCTAGTGACCAGGCACAGCCAATCGGTGGATGTTCCACAGTGTCCCGATGGCACAAATCTCATCTACGACGGATACTCGCTGTTATACGTACAGGGCAATGAGCGCTCACATGGACAGGACCTAGGTAAGAGAGAGAGAGAGAGAAAGAAAGAGAGAGAGAGAGACAAAAAAAATGAAAGATGAGAAAGATACACGAAAGGAGAAGGAAACAAACGTACAGATACAGAAACAAACAAAGGGAAATGGAGAAAGCAAGAGATTTAAGAGAGAATTAACCCCTTTGGATCTCTGTGGTTCAGGTACAGCAGGAAGCTGTTTAAGGAAGTTCAGCCCCATGCCTTTCCTGTTCTGTAACATCAACAACGTGTGTAACTTTGCCTCTCGTAATGACTACTCCTACTGGCTCACCTCCCCCGAGCCCATGCCCATGAGCATGGCACCTGTTACTGGCCAAAGCATCAAACCCTTCATTAGCAGGTAAGTCTTTTAAGAAAATGCTCCAAGGAATTGTTTGGAATTTGTGTTGTCTGTTCCTACTTTCCAATCATCAGCTACAAACAGGAATTTCAAGTGAAGGATAGAAAATTCGACAAATTACAAAACAATGTGATTTTTAAAAACAGATATATTGCCTTGTGATGGGCTGAAGCCCCTGTAAGCCTGTGCATTGAAGCGGCCATGCCCAGTTATAATGGAGCCAAGGGCCAAATGTGTAGGGCTTGCATGCATGTGTGTGTTGACACGTGTGTTCATACAGGTGTGCTGTGTGTGAAGCCCCAGCTATGGTAATAGCAGTACACAGTCAGACCATCCAGATCCCATCCTGCCCCCGAGGCTGGGACTCTCTGTGGATCGGATACTCTTTCGTCATGGTGAGAGATGGAGCTGCTAGTTCTGCTGCTACAGACAAATAAATGCATGCATGATGTTGGCGTGATTAATTACATTATATTACTTTAGCTCTTTACACCCACACGTTTCGAGGCTTAACATTGGATACATTTTGTCCTGTATTACCATTTTAGTGCTGGTCTTTAAGGTGGTTGTGCGCTATGACGACTGTGCTCATTTAGGAACATTTAGGAATTGTGTTTGTGTTTGTGTGTGTGTGTGTGTGTGTGTAGCATACCAGTGCTGGCGCTGAGGGCTCAGGACAAGCCCTAGCCTCTCCTGGTTCCTGCTTAGAGGAATTCCGCAGCGCTCCCTTTATCGAATGTCATGGACGAGGAACCTGCAACTATTATGCCAACTCCTACAGCTTCTGGCTGGCAACGATTGACGGCGATGAGATGTTCACGTAAGAGACACACACACACACACACACATACATGCACACACACTCTTAGTGCCCCTAAAAATCATTCAACTGACTTCTCTGCTTTTGTCACGGAGTGCGAAAGTTCTGCCATTGTGCATGTATACTGTAAGATATACTGCCCAAACTTCTCATAAATCATGTAATGATAATAGAACGGGGACCCAACTCTGCCCCCTCTGGCCAAGAAAAGCACCTTTAAACATGGCTGTTTATTTGTTTATGAGCATCTTTCTCCTCACTAAATGGCTGATGAATTGACTTGATATTGTTTTTTTGACATCATCCCAGGAAACCTGTGCCGACCACGCTAAAGGCCGGAAATCTGCGAACACACATAGGTCGCTGTCAGGTGTGCATGAAGAGGACATAAGGCCCACACCCCCACCCCACCCTGATATCCGTGATGTGGCTTTACTTGTTTTTTCTTAACAAAGGATGGTGCTACTCTATGTTCCTGCATGTGTGAGTGGAGAGGAACAGAGGTGTGGGTTGCAGAACAGCCACAGGTCAAAGGATCACGGACACAGAACACACACACACACACACGAGAGACCAAAGCCATGAGACCAAGCTGCCCTTTTCTCTGTGCAGGACACTAACATGACATCACAGGATGTCTCTAGCGAATGGCACCCAGTTTACTGGCACTGCACTGAGTACTGGCCCCCACCCCTCCCCTGAACAGTAAACTGGCGTCCATTTTGAAAGGATTGTTTGTGTAAGTCAGGTGCTATCAAATCTTACCTTTACGATTGTCCAACTTGGTATCATTTTATATTCCCTCCCCACCAGTGCCATGCCATTTAAGATATAACTAGATATTATTATTTTTCACATTTTTTGTTTTTTTGTTAACACATACTAATGTAAAGGATGGGAGTTACCACTGCTTACAGATGTTACACAGCTGTAACTATTGCTCTGTTGTAAATATGTTGCAACTCTTTTCTTATCTGTCATACTTCACTATACTATATTCAGGTATTTGTTGCATTACTTTTTGTGTTTTTTTTTATTTATAAGATTTATGAAAATATGTTGAATTTAGAAGATTCCACAGATGTATGAACAATAAGCAGTATACACTATGTTGATCAGAGGGCAACATAATCCATTTCTCATTACTAAACAGCACTGAAATATGTGTGGATGTGCATGTGTGTGTGCTTGCGGATGGATGTATGTGTGTCCGTGTGTGTGTGTGTGCTTCTGTGCTTGTGGAAACATTCCAGCTGAAGGGTAAATGCTACAGGTCTCCTATCAAAGAAAGGTTTGGGATTTTGGACCCACATTTTTGTTCTCACATAAAAAATGGCCTGTTTGTATGCATTCGAGCCGTTTTGGTAGGAGTGTTTATTGCAATGTGTGCACGAGTTGCTATGAACACAATTAAAAACGCACACACATACACACCCAAATATGTTGCTTTCAGAAGTAATCATTAGGTCCTACACTTACAGAGAAAACAGAATATACTACAGAGCTGAATCTTTCTAAACTACGATGATAAATAAATGCACGTGTATATTTACATAAAACATGTACTTCCTATTCCAAAACTTGATGTTAACCTGTGTGAATTTCTGTTATACTCCATCTGACAAAGTTAGAGCTGAAACATAGAGAGCCAAGAACTATATTTGTAAGTGCCTTTTAGATTAAGACAGGCCAATATTTTAGCATTAATGTTTTGGGTATACGATGAGTGGAAAATACCCATTTGAACCACAAATGCCTTAATTGCTCTAATTGTAGAGCTATTTGTAGATGAATGTCAACAGAATTGCAATTAAGAACTGCTATTGTTTCCTCTTCTCAAGTTAAAGTAATTACTCTGCAATGACCTCAACATGTTTTGGTGAGTGTTAAGTTGACATAAAACACTACATACAGTATTAACCACATTTCCCAAGGAAAGAGACTTCAGTTATTGGGAAATTATTGAGGTTGTTCTAGGGTTTAGTCAAAAACATGGATTGAATAACAGGCAGAAGAAATTCTAGGTCATCTATTTGTCTTCTCGGTGCCATACTGTGTATTTCATGCAATAAAAATATGTGTATAGATGGTTTTGATTAATTTCTCATGGATATTGTTTTTCCAATGCATGTCTATTACTCATTTGAACAATACCACTCACAATTTCAGACGCAGTACTCAAAAATCACCACAGGATGGCAATATCAGCTAAGTTGATGTTAACCTACATGTATAAAGTAATTTGTTGTAAAAAATATATGTGAGAATTATTACTATATAATTCTATTTCCTGATGAGCTGATTATATTTCTATATAATAGTTTAATTAAATACATCTTGTGATTACTATATCATTTTGTTTGTTGTACCACAAGGAGTATAACTGGACCCACAGGGTCAAAGTTGGTGTTCCCTGTACATTTGTTAGCAGGATTCACCCCAGGTTAACATGCAACAACATGGTTGACCTCAAAAACATCTTGTACCCTAATTTGGGTGCAGCCTCTGCACCAACGCGGCCACTCTGATCCATACGGCTACTACGTCAGCATTTCTGGTGGGCCTGCGGCCAACAAAGTCATTCACCCCAGGAAAACACTAACAGATCAATAGAATGGAAAAGAAAAGCAGATAACCCCACCTTTCATCTCCACTCTCGTCTTTCATCTATTACTGGAATCCTATCCCTTGTTTCCTTCTTGTCTTGTCACCACCCAGACAAACAGAGCTGTTGACCCTTGGCAGTCTTCATAAATGTCCAAGTAAGCCTTGACCTGACCAGGAAGTCACTGTGCCAAATGCAGAGCAAAAACAACATCACAATAACAAGGTGTGGAGTTAGGTGATGTGCCAGATGGTGTGTTACACAGAACCATCTGGGAAGTCGTCCTTGGAAATTGTTTGGGAAAGGGTAGGCACTTTCAAAAATACTTGTCAAGTGATTGGATGAACCATCCGTCTATCACTGTCTATCACGGGCTAACGTCACATACAGAGAACCGGCATAGATGGCGGGAGCCCTCGACATATATATCTGCTGCTTGACTCATGACCATAAAACTTAAGACACATGAAATCCGCAACGCTCTTAAAGAAATAATGCAAATTATACATCTGAACATACTTACTTATAACTGGGTACTTGCCTCGCTGGTGCAGTATACACCTTTAGTGAAAACTAACATGTAGAACTTAAAGGTTCATTATGTAGGATTCAGTGGCATCTAGCAGTGAGGTTGCAGATTGCTACTAACTGAATACCCCTCCCTCTCCAAGCGTGTATTAGAACCTACGCTGGCCAGACTTAAGCTGCCACTTCAACGTAAAAATGCTCTCTAGAGTCAGTGTTTGCTTTGTCCATTCTGGGCTACCGTAGAAACATGGCAGCGCCCCGTGGAAGAAGACCTGCTCCCTATGCAGATATGAAGGGCTTATTCTAAGCTTACAAAAACACAACGATTCATTGTTACAGGTGATCACACACTAATGAAAACATAATGATGAATACTATATTCCATTCCAAATAGAGCCCCCTAAATCCTACATACTGTACCTTTAAGTCATTATCACAAAGAAAAAGCACGTGTAAATGTATAGCATATGACTGAAACTTGTGTATTGAATGACAAATAAAAATAATTTAACCTGTTAGCTAGTTCTTGAGAAGATTATATTCCATCTCCTTTCCTTTGCTCTCATGTGAGAGCAGCAGTGTGTATAGGATGGCTGGCTTTGTCTGTTTGCATACAGATACACGCGTCAGCCAAGGGTGGCGCTGTTTAATCATCCAAAACCTTAATACCGGTACTCCAGGTTTAATTCTTTTACAAATTCAAACAAACATAATTTGATTCAAGACATAAATTCAACTTGTTCACAATAAAAGCAACAAACTAACAGCATGTGTTTGGGGTCAGTGTTGTGGCTTAGTCAAGGATTGAGGGTGTTTAGAGATCAAAACACTAACCTTTGTAAATGTCTTAATCCTATTGGTGGTTTGCTATATGCACCAGTGGATTGTGGCCATTTGTGAGTAAATAGGTACCTCAATTCGACTCAAGCCACAGTATTCCTTTATGTTGGTAAGCTTTCCTGCAATACGTCAATACTGTATTAATTCATCAAGATAGTTTTTATTATGCTGTTATTTTACCATGCAGTTTTTGCTCGTGTGACCACGTTTATGCAGGAAAAAAAGTATAACTTTGGTGGGGGGTGTTGAGAAAACGGTTGAGAACATCAGCGTTACATTTATTTTATTCGGCCATAAATGAAGTTACCCCCAGGTTACGGCATGCTGAGAGTGTGGTGAGTGTCGCCAGCGCGTGCTTACAGTAAAGGAATGTGTCAAGAGACTACACTGACCTTTCTCTCGAGAGGATCAAGCTGAGGGGCTTCAGCCAGAGTACCAGAGTACCTTGAGCCGAGCGATGCCAAACACACACACACACACACACACACACACACACATTCTTAAACCTGCAATCTGTGCTTCCTTTTCTTTAATATCACTATTTCATTCATAATGTGGGGCAGCACTTTTTTCTCTGCTAGAACTGCTAGAAAACACTGGAAACATTGGAACACCCTGCCTGATCAACGATGAATAGAAGGCAAGTATTTTTAGGTCTCGTATGGGAACCTAAATTTCAAAAATTAAATTTGTTATTATAACTAGCTTGGCTGGGTACAGAGCTGGACCAGCTAATTTTACCAGCAATGTTAGGCCTTCATATTCCTTGACAGAAAGCTTTAGTGTTTTGTGTAACAGGTGTTGAGTTAGCATTTGGCAGCACAGAGTGTTAATAGCATGTTGCACCAGTTCCCACGTGCTTCGTCTAGCAGCTACAATAAACAGAGAAACACAACAGAGAGAAGAGATTGTGTTAAAGGATAAATGTGAGGCGTCTTCCATACGTTCCATACGACCGGATGCAACATTCCCTCGTACTCTGTGTGGTATTAGTATGCACGAATAGTCTCTGTGTCAAGATGACAGCAGATTCCATCTGCGGGCCTTGGCATCCACGCCAGGCCCGGATCACGATCTCAGCGCGGTCGGAAATGCGAGGCGCTCGGCACAAGCCAAACATGGTTCCTTCTTCCGCCTCCTCTTCTTCCTCCGCCGACAGTCGCCTCCACACAGAGGGCCAACATAGAGCCACAGAGACAGTGTGGTGGAGGATGAATGAGAGGAGAACGCCCACGTAGCGCAGCGGAGGAGTGGACGTCATGCTTGAACAGAGCGTGCGTGGGCACCACATGCAGCGTGGGAGAGGTCTAGTAGAAGGCATCTCAGCACAAATCCCAATCTGTCTCTCTTTTATAATGTTCATTCACGTTGTGCTCACGCTCCAGGTTGGCTTGTGGCACACATCTTTCACTTTTATTCCCCAAAATAACTGACATTAACTGACAATAGTCACCCTTGACTGAAGTACTCTGTAGCCGCGTGCGTTGTCGTGTGTGCGTGCGCGCGCGTGCATGAGCGTGTGAAGCATGATCAGTGCTTTGCTCTCATCCGGCCTCTGTCTTTCCTGCTGACAGGAACACAACAGAGGAGAAGAATTACTTAGAAAGATGCTGACTCGCCCGTTCATGAAAACAGAACAAAGAAAATAGGAAAAAGAGGAGGAGATGGAAACCAAAATAAAATCAGAAATGACAGAACACAATTAAACCACGCAGAACAGCTGAAGAAAATGTAAAAAAAAATACAAATTCAAACTGTATTCTGTTTCTAAATACACTAAAAGATGCTTAATAATGTCTATGAAACATTCAAAGTGCTATTTCTGGGAATTCCGTCTATATTTAGTGGGATAAAACTTTAAGGTCTAGTAAACAAGGGTTTTTGGCCTTTCTGAACTTACTTACAGGTTAATGCTAGCATCAGATGGCGGGCAGACAGAACATGTCTGCCTGTCTTTTTCAGCTTCTCACTGAGAGAACAAGAAGGCAGAATGAGAGACAGAAGGAAAGGAGAGAGAGAGGGAGGGGGAAAGAGAGAAATGTTGAGATAAAGACACAGACAGACAGAAAGCAAAGAAAGAGGTTTGATCAAGTCAGATCTCGAATAGCTACTGGTGTAATTCTCCATTCTCTACCATCCTGAATATGGAAATAAAAATCTTTGCACTGGTCGATTTTCATCTTAGCACATAATATGCACTTTATTGAACTGCCATTTTCTTTCAAGTCAAAAAAATTGGAAATAGGAAGGATTTTGGAATAAATGAGAATTTGACCATGTATTTATTCAAGGATCAGAAGATGGGTGAAATGCATTTGTGTGTGTGTGAGAGAGAGAGAGATAAAGAGGTCACACAGGATGGGATGTGGGGTGAATCGTGCTGCCCTGTACTACTGGATGACGGTTCACAGCAGACAAGGTGCATCACATTCTCTCTCTATGCGTCTCAAGTGCCCTATCAACACTTTTCCTGAAGCCAATCCCACTGACATACATGTAGACCACAACTTTTGAAGTGTTACTTGTAGGAAATGCTAATGAGGAAATCAAACAGTCCACTAGATTAGCATTCAGAAAGTGAAGGGAGGAGTTAATTTACTGTATGTTGTATGTGTCGAAAACAAATCTTTTGGACGTTCTGCTGGCAGCTTCTGCTCTCAGATGAATTAAAAAACCGAACTGATATGAGATGAAGTATAGACCCACACATTGTAGCTTATAAGCGTGTGTAGCCTACATACAAAAAGAAAAGAAATAAACATACTTATCATGACGAAACACACACGTACATACACAGTTAGGAAACATTTAACCTGCCCAAACAAATTGGCATTCTTCTCTCATTTTAATTGTGTTACCACATCATTATGTAAATTACAAGTTAATGACTGTTAACTTTGTTGTTGTCAGTAGGTCTGTAATAGGTTGGTCTATGGTATATTCACATTTATGAGCATCACATGTATAACTCCTAACTGGTTTTTATGCTAAATTACCCCTGTTAATATCACAATCCTCCTGCATGTGTATCTCACTGGCATGGCTGCTTCATTACCACACTGAGTGAAGTGATCATTTACCTCTTTCCATGAAGTCAAGCACCATTAACAAGCATGCTTCCCCTAAAGCAAGCTCAATTACACCAGGAATAAACGAGCTAGCATGCTAATAGTAACTAACTATAGGCCTAGATGCTAATCCTGGGAATCTAAAATAAAAGAAAAAAAAGTTAATATAAATGCTGACTTTGAAATGGCTTCAGCAGCAAAGGCAGTCATGAAACAATCCTATAATATACATGTGTAAGTTAAACCATGCTTTTAATTTATTTTGTTTATTTATAGACCATAAAGGCTTCACACACACAGACCTCACTCCTACAATAGTCAGTAGCCTACTCACAACCCTTTTTATGAAAATGTGAGTGTTTGATCTGTTAATTCGGTAGTAAATACAATTTTCTTTTTCTCACCGACATCTGTCACTAGTCTCTGTTGTTCATTCTTGTGCAGAAAGCTGTATAGCGTTGTTTGTAGAAGCAGCTGCTGAATTATTGAATATAGCTATCATCCCGCCAGTATTTACAGCGCTGTTAGTGTCGTGCATGGTGTTAATGGTCCCTGCATTAGCCTTTCTGAAGGCCAGAGTAACGAACAAAATACAAGCGTGCGCGTGCACACAGTTTTTCTGGGGACTCTCGTGGGAATTAGTTGTTTTCCAACAGTGAGTACGTCAGAAAATGTGCTTACACCGTAGCGACACATGCTGGCTCAACAGTATTACCGAGCGTTGCTGTCCTTCAATGTCTCAGGGGTGTTCAGATTAAACAACATATTATCACACATACAAGGCCCTATGGCGACAGCCAGCCTGAGGTATAGTGGTAAAATAAGCTTTAAAATGTCTCTGCTTTTGTGTGCAGCTATAGGAATGTGTATGCCTGTGTCTGTGTGTTGAAGTGAGTGTATTTGTGTCTCTATCTGTATCTGTGTGTTTGTGTAATGTATGAGTGTATGTGTGTGTAGCAACACACACGTGTAGGCGCGGATGCGATACGATTCTGACCTTCACATTGACTACATGGCTGAGTGTTTGGCGTCACGGCGGGCTGTGAGGGAACAGCTGAGAGGTGACTGGTAACCCTGCACCTCCCCGGAGAGTTGTGACGGCGTGTGTGGCCTTTCCCTGCATGGTGAGAAGCTTTAGCCCATGTTCAGGCTCAGCGTGGCTTCTCCCTCTCTCTGACTTTTCTCCACTCCTCTGCACTCCACTGTTATGTAATGCAATGTTGCAGTAGCAAAGCCACGGCCTTTCCGCCTTGTGTCTGTCTTCAACTATTCTTACGCTTTGTGTAAATACCATTGTTGACAGATAGAAATCCACAAAAGCCTCATGCACGCACGCAACAGCACACGTGCCCTCTTTCTCCCCCGTTGCCCTCATGTTTTTTCCTGTCTCGGTCATCATCGGTTGTTCTGCTCTGCTCTGGAGGATTCATTGTGGACAGATTAAGAGGCCGGGCTATATCATAATCACCTCTTAATTTTCTCCTGTAAAGGCGAGGCTCCTTTGATCTTGATCAGGGGATCATGTTCCACCCAGAGCCACAGGCAGAGTGCTTCATTGTTGCTATAGTGTATGTGATCTTATGTTAACCGAAACCAAACTCACCCAATGAGTTGAATTAATGCTGACAGACCCCCACTGTGCCTGGTCTATATGTGTTAGAGGTTGATAGGGGGTAGGCAAAAGAGGGCGGGGCAGGGGCTGTTGATGGAGGAGAGCAAAGCCTGACATCTCGGTGCTGTCACACATGAATGCTCCGTTCATCAGGCCTGTCCTCCCATTTCTTAGCCACGAGCTCCCTCCCCCCTTACACCAAGCCGTTTGTCAAGGCCCAAAGGCCCCCCCATAAGCAAATGCACTTCTAATCATTGTGTCCTATATATGCCTTCTACATGTAATGTATTCTATACACACGGGTGCTCGTGCATAGGGTAAATGTCTCTTTCCATCAACTCTTCTATGGCCTATAGGCTCAAATAATTTGGTCTGGATTGGAATTTTAGGATTAACCAAAACCCATTATCCAAATGAACTGTATGGCACTCAATTAAAATGTTCTTCCTCTATTCCTATTTCGTATGCATGCATTTGTATCTGGAAAACAGTCGCATGTGGGCACATGCACGCCGGTAGCACCCCCACATTGTTTGTGCCTACAAGGTGTTCATTAAACACTCCTCACTCCTTGCAGTCGTGCTGAAACCCCATTAAACAGGGGAATGGAAAGGGTGGAATGTGTGCATTTAAATGTATGCAAATTGAGAGCTCTCCGATAGCACCAGTCCGGCTGAGCAGCTACAGACATTCTTTTCCTTACTGTGGTAGCTGCAGTATAACTGCCTCAAAGTCATGCCCCGGGCTGCCTGTCCCCTTGAGTCCATAAAGTCCAAAAAGGAGATTTCATTATTCGCTGTGTTCCACTTTAAATCCCCTGATATAATCATTAGAAGTGAAATGTGAAATTCCACTTAACATATGTGCAATTAGCCCTCGTGTTAATCAATTATGGTAATCTAAAGTAAACCAGGGATTCATTATTGATTGATTCCTCAAGATTTCAATCCAACCCCAAACCTTTTGCGTTCCCTGTTCCCGGGTCAGCCTGCCAGATGTAAAGCTAAACACAGAAGCGCTTACAGCAGGCCAGCTGACAGTTCTGCCTGGGCCCGGGACGAGATCATCTTAGATGTCCCCCCCCCCGGCGCCCAGATCGCTCCTTTTCCCTTGCTCTTCCTCTCCTCTGCTCTTCCTCTCCTCTGCTCTTCCTCTCCTCTGCTCTTCCTCTCCTCTGCTATTTTTCTCCACAAATAGGCCTATTATAATTTTTTTTTTAATTATTCCATAATTTAATGAGGGCCCAGGTCTGGTCCCCCCCCCCCCCTACCCTGGGCCCGGGACAACAGACCCGTTTGTCCCCCCCTATTGGCGGGCGTGACTTACAGTATGTTATTGTTGAAATACTAGCATGTATATATATTTGAAAACCCATGATATATACATTACACAATATAGTGTAGATCCTGTATAGCAGTAACGGCCATGGAGGCATGCTGCAGTCTCACAGGGAGACAGCAGAACAGGAACAGACGTGTTCCAGATTGGAGGGTGTGACTTCAAGCAAAGCATCGGATTTTCACTAACGGACCAAGGAGGGGAATCACTCCTGACTGTTAAATATTTCACAGATGCGGCCCGCTGAGGAACGGAGGGGAGGATGGAGAGATGACAGAGGAGGGAGGAGGAAGTATAGAAACTCCTTCCTTCTCATTTCAACGTAGAGACTCATTATAAATTCATGTGATGGAAAAAACACTGTGTGTGTGTGTATGTGTGTGTGTGTGTGCACGTGTGAAACCATTCCAGCCAGTGATCATGTACATTATCTATCAAATCCACTTTAATTGCGTGCAGCCGCACTTGATAGACGGGGTGGGCTTGTATCAATAATTCTCATAATTCATGAAACCAAATATGCTTCTGCTACAAATGGTTGGGTTGAACGCTCACTGCTGGGTGTTAGGTGAATGTAATGTGTCTGACCCGGGTATATGCTATTATGACTGACTTCATTAGGGGGAGAGGGAGGGAGAGAGAGAGGGAGAAAGAGAGGGAGAGAGAGTGTTTATATGTGGGCTGTCCCATTCAGACTTTTCTTACATCCCCAAACATCAAATTCATTGCAAATCATATGTATTGACTGTCCTATTGTGTGTATGTGAGCCTGCGCAACATTAAAGAGTGCTCATTTTGCTCAAACCTGGCTTATAGTGATTTAATAACAATGCAAATCCAGATTTAGATTAAAAAAACAACTAATTATGTTAGAGCACCTGTTCACCTTTAACCAGAATGCTATATTCTGCCATACAGCCAGTATTGATCAGTTTGCCACATGCAGGCAAAATCTAATACAAAGGTAACAGAGATAAATAAAACATTATAGTTGCATGTAAGATTTCAGATTACACCCGAAGTACAATGACAGATGGAAAATTAATGAATGTAATATAAGCCACAGCCCCTTTCCTCCTCCAGCTGTACAATACATAAGATTTGATGAACTGGGTGAGACACAGTGTTATTGTTTAACCCATTCCACTGGGTCAAATGGATGATGACATGCATTTGCGTTTCATGCTACTTTTGCCATAAAGGGGTGAGTGGTGAAAACAACGTTACATGTGGGGGACATAGAAATGTGGCATGAATAATCGCTAGGGCCAATTTTTTTATGTGCACTGTTCCATGTCTCTCCTAAATACAACCTGCCTACAGTAGGCATTGCAGTGATGGCTGGCTTTTGCCTGAATAGTCAAAAAGGGAAGACTAATGTATCGACATACCACATAACACAGGGATCTACATGCAACACAACGCCTCTCTCCTTCCTAAGGAACAGTAATTGGAGCCATATATCAGATAAGCCAATAACCCACTAATGAGCCCATTGGAAAAGACATAAATGAACACCTACACATCTATATGTTCTTAATCTGTAGATATACGTGTGTGTGTGTTTGTGTGTGTGTGTTAGTATATGTATGTGACTTCATGTGCCTGAGTTACCTCTGTGTATATGAGTAGTAGCTGTCACTCTTTGCTTTTTAATTTCTTCGGGGGAAATTCTCCTCAGTCCTGAGGGAGTGTCATCTTTCTTAACTCAGACACTCATTAACACTCAACATTCAATTATAACGATTGATTGGCTCATCACGCCAAATGTATAATGCATAATTGAACTGTCTGTCCTCTCCCATTTACGTCCTTATTAGCCTCACACATATATGTACAGTATCTCATACACCCCCCCCCCCCAACACACACACACACACACACACACACACACACACACAGACACAGACACAACACACATGCTCACAAACATCCATTCTTCATTAGTGATAAACAGTGTAATTATGAGAGGACCAAATGTACCAAATTCAAAAGCACACAGTTTGCATGAGTTAGATAGACTTATTGCCCCACTTGTTTCCATTATAATCTATGCAGTCTCGGCAGCATAGATCGACAGAAATGACAAACGATCGCCATGGTTAGAGGAGAAAATGAGGTCCAGGTCAAAATTGGACAAATTAGCCTTTACGTTTTCAAATTCTTTTTTTTTTTCACAATGAAAATATGACTTTGAAAACTTTTTCATGTATTTTGTATTTTGTGATTTGTTTTTATTATTATTTAGTTTTGGGAAACTTTCCTAAAGACCCCCCTGCAGGTCCGCCACAAACCTCCAGGGGGCTGTGGACCCCTGGTGGAATCATCTATATAAACAGTGCCTGCTTTTCATCATCCCAAATTCCATAATGTTTTCTCTCATTCCCCTTAATAAAAACTCAGTCAGGGAGGTTTAGCTTGAGCTGTCAGACCATCTAATCTTTCTAAACTAGCATGTGTACAAAGGCAAGCGTGTGTGTGTGTGTGTGTGTGTGTGTGTGTGTGTGTGTGTGTGTGTGTGTGTGTGTGTGTGTGTGTGTGTGT